>OY987185.1:2383308-2685808 GCA_963920625.1 Dinocampus coccinellae
AGTCCCCTTCTACAGTTTATCGCTTAATAAAATTGCGTTTTTTCATTTCTTTCTGACTGTTACTCCCTTCGCGACATTTATCGGTTTAAATCGTCTTTGCCCTTTAAATTCTTCTGGCGTTTAGTGCTTGATCTCATTCATTTTGAGCTTTTTTTTTTCTCCACTGCTTTTCTCTCTGACTTTTACCCTCGTGGGGTTTTTTTTTTTTTTCTCTCTTTTTTCTGCTTATATTTTTGTGAACGATCTTGAATGTACATACTCTTCTTCATGTGAGTGAAAATACGTGTGTGTATGTGTGTGCTCGCTCGCTCGCTCGCTCACTCGCTTTCTCCAGCCACTTCGCCACTTTTTCACTGAGAGCCATTACGTTATGAGTCTTTCGATCGTTAGCACGCGTTGGTACGATTTCGTATATTATATAAAATATTTTTTCTAGTATTGAAGCTATGGTCGACGAAATAACGAAAAACTTATTCTACTACTATTACTACTACTACTACTACTACTACTACTGCTACTGCTACTGCTACTGCTACTATTACACTGCCCCATTAGAAAATTTCAATTAACATGATTGCCGGAAGAGATTTTAAATGAAATCTTCCACTTTGTATATCTGCGAATATATATAAAAAAAAAATATATATATATATACAAAAAAAAAAAAAAAAAAAAAAAAGATTGATGATAGAGATAGAAAGTTAGGTGAGAAAAGAAAAAAGTAAAAAATAGAAATATACAAAGTTTAGTTGATGGAGACGTGATGACATTTTCGTGATAACTAAAATAGTTTATCGTCTGTGTTAATGATATTTTTAACTGAATAAGAAACATGATTCATGTTAATTTTTGCAAAAACAAAAAAAAAAACCGAGAAAAAAAAAACTTGTCTCTGTAGTATATAATATTAAAATAAATTACTGGGTATTTCAAAATATCTCGATTATAAAAGACAACGTGTGAAAATTAGAATAATAAAAAATAGAAATAAAGAAAGAAAAAAAAAAAAAGAGATATTAATATCTGAGTAATTGGCGCATACTTCCGTTCATTTATTATTCGAAGACGCGTGGGTGGCAGTGAAAATTCAATACAACTTGTTATAACGACTTATGTAGCGTGACAAACGACCATTTGTATTGTTTCTGTCTCAGTTTATACCTCATTTCCAAAGCCAATTATATATGCTTTCGCTTGAAATTAACTTTAAATTGAGAATTGTTTTGCGGGAATCCAAACGATATTATTCTTGATATCAAATGGTCCTTCTAACACATTTCTCTTTTTCCTATACCACCCTCTTATCCCCTCTCTCTTTTTCTCTCTACTATAATCATATATGAGCCTATTATTCAACTCACACTACGTAATTCATCTGTGAATTATACTCACCTATAATGTATTTATGTGCTTGCACGTCTTTTTAATAAATTTACTATCTCATGACATGTAAACATTACAATAATCCAATGATTATTTTATAATTTCCATTGTGCACCAACTGCAACTGGGAAAACAATTAAATATTAATAATGTTTTTGTTTTTTTTTGTTTGTTTAATTCCCAAAATATTACAATTAAATTTGGACTAAAAGCCAGTTATAAAGCTCCAGTCATTGGCGCTTCAACACTCGTCCGGGAATGTTTCAAAAATATCGCAATTATGGCGGCTTTCCACGCAGACGGAACCTGCGGCTGCATACAGTTATTTGCATATGAGAATAGAGGCCAGTGAGTGAGTGAGTGAGTTAGTGAGAAATAAAAGCGAATGCCTATATATGCTTTCACGTATGCGCAACAGAGTGAATGGAAGAGATTTCGAAAATAAGTAAAAGCGAGATAGAGTTAGAGACGACGTTGAGGACTACGATGAACAAGTGTGAGAGAAGTAAAAGAGAGAGAGAGAATGAGTGAGTGAGTGAGTGGATGGATGGAGGAGTGGGGGATTTTAATGCCTATGCATCATGCATATTCAAACCTCACTTGGTACAGCTGTACGCGGAAGCTAAATCCCAACGCATCTCTCCCCTGTTCCCTTATTGAAAATCAAAATTCAAGCGAATTAGTTTGGGCACCACAGCTCGTACACGCCACATCACCAACATAAAATCCCTAAGGTTTTACTTTACCGCAACGAGTATCGCCGTCGGCTTTTTCCCTTAATTTGTGAAAAGTAGGGAAGAGTAGGAAGTGGGAAACAAAAAAAAATATATATATATATATATATTAATTTATATATAAATTCACTGCTGTACTGTAAATTAATGTAGAGTTATCCTTGCACTCATTAATATTTGAAATTGAAATAAAAGTGGTCGCTTTAGGGGATTCACAGTCATCTAACTAAATGGGATTTGTGGTTTAGAATTATATTATAAATTCGTTTTTATTTATTCATATTAAATAAATATTTATATTTTGTATGTGTATGTGTATGTGTGTGTGAGTGTGAGTGTTTTTTTAAAATTATTATATGAACTCATATAAAAAGTGTATTTGAGCTCATATCTCTGGCAATGAATTCACTGTTTATCGCTTTCGAAGTTTACCAAGCTTAATCGGACACAGTATTTGTACTTTGCGTCATTCACCATTGACGCTCTGTGTAGGGAAAAATATATAGCCACGAGTGCCTGCAGCTAAATGTATTGTACTCTGGTGAATTCCATCTGTGATTATCATTGACAATGAGTAAAACGTTCTACTGTTCTACTATTACATATTTTTATTATTTTTCTTTAATTTTCAAATATAATTCTCAATAAATAATACTAATTTTCACGAGTTTTCTCTCTATAAAACTTCGAGTAAGTAATAAAAAATAAATAAAAAAATGAGAAAATGAAAAAATGAAAAAATGAAGAAAAAAAAAGGTTAAGGATATATGCACATACATCAACACACATTGAATTTAAACAAGAAAAAAGAAATTCAAGTGAAGCAAATGTGGCAACTCGTCGATTGCCTCAGGGCACGTCAAACTTGAATACGAGGGGCTGGACGCGACAATTTCATCCGTGAAGGGCGAAAGCACAGACGGTTTGGGCAACCTTTAGATTTATATCCAACTGTAAATATTTATTCAGAGGGGTGGGCCCCGAATATAGGGCGCACTTTAGTGCTGTTATCGTTGACAATCGTTGAAACGTTTATTTGAATACAAATCATTCAATATTTTGGATATAAAGAAACTTATTTTATATGCTTACTCCACTATTTACAAATATATATGGCTTTATACATATAAATTTTATCATTTTAATTTATGTCTCAAAGTGAATAATAAAAATCATGTTATATTATCATAAATAAATCACCCTGGCTAATAATTTTATTCAAATGAAAGAAGACCCTTATTAATATAAATTAACATTTAATAAAATCATTACTATTGCTGAATAAGCATTGTCTTTAATCATCTATTTTTCTTTTCCCGGATATACGCGCGCTCAGAGTTTTTTTCTTCAAATAAAGAAATATAAGTGGGTTATTTATTTTGACATTTGATAAATACGCACAATTAAGCTCACGGAAGTCTGTTGGCAACCCAACGGGATTGCCGCGGGTTTTCATTCACCATTGGATTCACGATTGCACGTGGACGAGGGTGATGAAAGAAGAAAAACTGTATTTAGAGAAATTGTGCAAAAGTATTATGAGAAGAGGGCGTGAAGAGGGAACAACCAGTCGGATTCTGAGGGTGTACACTCGTAGTCTTATCTGTGAGTTCCAATAACGAGTGGGAAAAGCCGTCCCACAATCATCTCTTAATGCAATAAATGATTTTATTCTGGTGATAACGCGCTTGATGTATTGCGCATTTTCAAGGCGTTGAACGCACAGGGAAAAGTGGTGCACAATCACAGGTTTGACCTGTGGGATCTATAGGTATATATTTTATATAGTCCAGTATATATGTGTGTGGGTGCGCACGTCTATAGCATTATCACATAATATACCAAAAAGTTCTCACTGCCGTTTCGAAGCGACGAATCACCCTCACCCAAACGATAAGACTTCACTAACTAAGCTCTCTAATATCCTATATATTCTACGTCGATAGGTTCAAGAACATTTTTATTCAGTAGCACGATTAAATTATCAAGTGAGACGCGGAGTAAGATCATATATATTTACTCTTGAAAACTTTACTTGAAGATTCACTTGTGCCAAGTTTCTATTTCCTAATTTTCATATCGGATTATAACTGATAAAGGAGAATTATTATACCATTATATTTAATAAATATCGATGATAAAAACCAAAAAATGAACACAAAAAAAATTAATTATGGATAAAGTGTTGAAAAAAAAATAAATTTTTTCATTCAATTTTTTTTTTTTTCGTTCTCTTGGATGATTTTACACTGGTGCTATTTAAATTAATAATTTTAGTAGAGGTCACAGAAAGAAGGAGAATGAAAAAAAAAAAAAAAAAAAAAAAAAAATGAAAAATATTCGAGATCTCTGGAGTAAACTTCTATCATCCTATTTTCGATTTGATCTGGTGGTGTTTAGAGGGAAATAAGGGACGTATGTGTGTATATGTTTGTAAGGGTATAAGAGTAGAAGAATGGCAGTGGTAGGTAGAGGATATTTGAACGGGGGCCATGGTTCAGTCGTATATCAGACTGAAAACGCTCTATAGCGCGAACTGAACGGCCCGGGACTGGGTTTAACGGCTCCCTCTAGGGCTGCCAGTTACCACGGTCCGATGCCTACCCTCTCGACCTGTCCGTCGGAGAATAAAGATGGCCGGGGGGGTTGCAGAAGCATCCGCGAACCTTTCCCCTTGCCCAATCCCTAGGGAGTGCAGAAGGGTATATAAGCTTTTTCTTTTTCTCCATCTCTCTTCATGGTCGTTTATGCGTTTCGAGAAGAATAGCTTTCAAGCAATGAAAGAAGGTTGTCGGGAAAGAATAAAAGTTCCTTTTTTTTTTCGTTCTTATACTTTATTTATTTATTATTATTATTATTTTTTTTTTTTCTGAAATAGCCCGTTGTTCTCTGAGAATTAGTGTCGTTCTGATTTATTCAAAAACTTTTATTCTGGTTATTGCAACAAAGAAACTTGTCGAAGGAAAATAAAAAATAATAAAAATAAAAAAGAAAACAAAAGAAAAAAAAATTGGAATGAGATAGTTCAATGGGACTCGTGCCAGTTGAGTATTTACATTCGTTGATATTTATCGATACAATCGACAGAGTATCGAATGGACGAAAGGAAAACGTTGCTGATAGGATGCCAAGATGTTCAAGTACAACGTGACAAACAATGAATGTCTCCCATGCCAAACTGAATACACACGACATTTGTTGAGGTTCAATCTCACTATTTGTTTTTCACTTCACGTGTGTCAATCTCGTGGAAAATTTACTTTAACATTGTGATAAATGAAATTCGAGTCGCTATAAAAATTTATTGATAAACTGATTATATGAACAGATAAAAAAAAGATATAAATATCTTTTGAGTTGATGCGATAGGTGAGGTTGTTAATGATATTAAAACTCCCTAAAATTGGGGCCCATACATATACATATTCAAGGCGTGGCTCAAGAAGTTTATCAGATTGTTCGGTGTGTCAGGGAGAGAATCTTAACGCGTGATGTTGAAGCCGTCAAGCACTTGATGGATCGTGGCCCGTGATGCACGTGGGCAATGAAGGGGCCAGAAAAGCCCAAGAGGTTACGTGCGTCAAGTAAACGCGGATCGTACTAATTTGAATTTAATAAGGGGTTGAATTACTAGTTATTCCGCTGGTGCTTGCACACCTCACTTCAACGGACACGCGTTTTCTTTACTACTTTCTATATATCCCAGATTTTTTTTTTCTCCCCTTTTTTACTATTCTCGTTATATAAAGAAAGAAAAAAAAAAACATGAAATAAAAAAAGTACCATGCAATATTCACGCAAAGGTGTTTCATAACTCATTAATGTTGGAACTACTCTATGAATACTGTAGGCGTGAGTTTGAAATAGACTCCTAAGTCATGATTATAATAGCATAGTGCATTGAGTTGAATTATTTTAGAAAAGCAGTGAAATTAGGTAGTGGAAAACGTCATGTAACTGAGTAAGAGGAAAAACTCATCAACGATATTTATATGGTGGAAAAAGTGAAAAAAGTAAATAAAAGATGAAAATATAGGACAAGTCCATTATCGTTATGAATCCGTTAGATTTAATTATTTTTCTGCAACCACGTTGAGGATGACGGAGTGAGTATGAAGAAAAAAGAAAAAATAATAATACAAAATTGGATGAATTTCAACGATATATCATCTTTAATATCACTTTCCTTTTCTTTTTTTTTTTTTTTTTTTTTTTCTTCCCTTCTGTTTATGTCATTTACGCTTTCCTATTTTGAAAATAAAAATCTACTTGTTTGCTTTGGGCATTGAATATTGGAAAAAAAAAAAAAATAATATTTCAATTATTTTTTGAAATACTATAAATTCGTTACAGAAAGCTATAACTATATGAATAGAAAATATATTTTTCAATGCACATCGGTTTGTGATTTTTTGGCTGGGATATTGATAAAATGAACGTCGTGATTTCTGTAAATTCTCATATGACTTCTACTGTATCCAATCATTATTATGAGCGCGTGCTATTCTAGGACGCAATATAACGAATTCTCTGAATGGAGTTTTGGATGCTGAATTCGTAAGAATCGTATCGTTTGATGACTTTCAGGAGAATTGCTTGAGACTTTTTGGTAGTATAATATCAAATGTGGGCACTTCGGTCTGCGTTATTCGCGACCAAAAGATCAAGCACTTACTTCGATTTCTCGTTACTATAAACGGGACTTGAAACCTTTTCGCTCCCCCAAGTTATGCTCTTTTGATGTTTCCGCCGATGGAAAAGTGTTGGTAAGGTCCGAAACGCTGGAATACCAATACAAGTGATGCATCGAATTCCACGAGAGGGTTCTCATAAAATGAAAGTGTCTTGCACACATTTGCACCATAGATATCTTGCCACACAATGTAAAAAGAAAAAGTTTCTTTTATCTCGTTGAAGGAGAAAAACTCAAGGTGACTTGATTAAATTATGGTAATACACCCGGACACGATTTTATGTCCGAACAAAGTAAAGATGAAAATATATTCTATCATCCATTTTTCCTTTACTCTAAGAAAAGTTTCTAAAACAAATGTTTGTTCCATCGTTATCGGTAGTTCGTGCCAAAGTGAAAATATAAAAATGATATTTCGAATTCTTAGCAGGAAAAAATGAACTCGGGGAAAAGTATATAAGTAAAAAGTATAAAGGCACCTACAAGAAGTTATCCCTAAGCTTCATATTGAAAAGTTTTAATTTTTAATCGACAAGGTATGTATACATAGTAGTTGAAGTATTAACTCGAATTTTTTTTTTGTTTTTTGTTTTGATTATAAAAAGCAAAATCAATTAAATGACTGTGATTACATTTTTATTATTTGTCATGAATAAAGAAGTTTAATAGACTTATAATAATTCTATTATATTTATGTAAATATATTTATTATTTTTTAATTTTTTTTTTTTTTTTTCTTTTCTTTCTTGGATTTTTAGTGAATTTTTTTTTCGTAAAAACTGTGTAGAGATAAAACAACAAATAAAATCTGTTGGATTATTGGTATACAGCGATAACATTTTTCATCCCCTTGTGCGGTATGCCAGTCTCGGATTACTACAAATAAAGGAATAATATTCTGCCTGACATCAGCAGTCACGAGACTGCCGTTTCCTCTTTTTCCCAATCCCAAAAGATATCTCTTTCATTTCCACATACCCGAATAGCAGTAGTAGTACTCGTTTTCATGGATGATGCATCACTTTTTTTCCCACGACCGTTTTTTTTTTTTTTTTTTTTTTCAATTTTTCTCTATTTTACTCTGTCTACAATTTATGACTTTTTTTTTTTTTTTTATCTCACTCTTACTTATTGCTGTTAGTTCCCGTATTCTGCGAATACATTAAATATTGAACGAAAAGTGAAACTAGTCGAATTTTATCTATGGTAAAAAAAAACAACACCATGAAAATCCATGGATAAAAAAAAAATATATAACTATGTGGCTAAGAATAGTAAACATGTATGAATAATTGATAAAATCCGTTTTATATTTTATATATATTCATTTTATACGCTACATTAAGACATTGAATGAAATGATTAATTGTCAAAGAGTTTTTGTATAATAACTAACTATCAACTCAACAATAAGAATCAAATGAAACGGAAGTAAATCCGACAGTCAACTTAAGAAAAATATTATAAGTTTTTCAGACAAGATTGAATACGACCAGTGGATTTTTATTTCAATTCTGTGACTACTATGTGTATATATTTTTTGTACCTTCAGTCATTCATATTTATTTATTTTCCAAGTCAAAGGATAAATTTATATACGCGTATAAGCATATAGTAAGCATATGAATGTGTGAGTACTTCGCTTGGTCTGCTTGCTACATAAATTATTGAAAAAGCAAATTGCAATATACTATATTTACTCGAGATAGAGCCAATACTGTGGGGTCAAACGACTCAGACTGTTTTCATGGATCCGTAGTGAACCGAATAACTCTCATCCTCCGGTTTGCCCTTCAGTATTTCTAGAATAGCATTGGTCCTTGACTTTATTTTTGGGTGAATTTCAATGATATCCCCCCCTTGTTTATTTTTTTCTTGAAAGTGCTTTCATTTCTACGGAATTTCGTATTTATTTCGTTACAGTATTATGCAAATACACAAATTGAAATAAATGAGCGAAATACAGTTGAAGAGTAATGAGCAGTAAGAGAAAAAAAAAAAAAAAAAATGAAAAAATATGTTGCATCATTCTTTTGGAAATAAATATTTTTTGGATACATATGATTCGACAAAAAGACAAAAAAACCTTTGATGAATATATGCGTATCTGCAGAGTCATTCTGAAAATACTGATAATTTTTAGCAGGAAAACGAAAAATGAGAAAATGTCTCTGTCGAATTGTGTGTGTGTGAAATATATGAAATCGACTTTAGTCAACAGTCGGAAATATAACCCAATGGAATTATCGATGAAAACACCGAGAGGTTTCGATCGTAGCCTCGCGATTTTCCTGCTTCAGTGATCTAGCTTTCATACAACCGAGCTGCAGGCGATATCTGGATTTGAACGCCTTTGAAATGTTTTTCAGGCATCGTTGGGTTTGTGGATATAATGTGATTTTTTTTTTTTTTTTTTTTTTTTTTTTTCAATGCACTTCAACGATTTATTCTAAAGTAACTTAATGGCTACAGTCATCCTCGTTACTTTTCAATTGTTATGAGCTTTATGATATTTTTTATAATTGATAAATTGACATATAAACAAAAAAAAAAAATGATAAAATAGTAAATGAATTGATCAATATGAAACACCAAAAAATAATAAATATCAAATAGTTACGATTTCTTTTTTCTCTGAAATCAAATATTTCTTCTATCAAAAATGATTGAAATCATCTTCACCTAATTACGATCCTAATTATATTTGAAGAAAATATTGATCGTTGATGGCTCATCAAACATTTTTATGTGATATCCATTGGCGAATCCAAATCATAAAATATAAGGGACGTGTGGCACCCTAAATCGGTGTGCGGGCATCAATATCTCACCCTCCTTCAACTGTCGAGATACAAGAAGGTTTGGTGGATTCTAGAAGAAGGCTAGCAGGTTGTATCCAATAGGAGGATTAAGAAAGGACAGAAGGGTCGATCATGAAAATTGTCGATTGACTCTATAGATTGAATCATCTACTATTCAGGGGCCTGGCTTCTTTCGATATCTATCAATAGCTACAACCGTGATAGTTATGATGGTTTATTGTGGGAAAATTCACTTTTTTCCTCCGAAATTGCCTGACATGGGAATAACACGAATCGTGTCTATATAGGGAGTGAAGAAAAAAAAAAAAAAAAAAAAAAAGTTCTTTTTGAATTGTTTTTTAGGGCGAGATGTGTGAAAATGGTAGTATTATGGATGCGAATACTGTGGTGTAGAGACAACTTGGGGATTTCAACCAATTGAATCATTGACAATCGTAATATGACCTTTGTTTCTAGCATGAACAAAAGTCAATCCCCTCTCACACGTATAGCCCGGAGGGTTCGAATCCTGCTAAGAGTAAAATAGCCTTTCAACTAAATGTGGATAGACACCTTTCAAATCGTCTTCACAGTCCATCAATATATTGGGGTTAATTTCGATTGAAATGTTTCTCAGAAATGTCGATAGTGAAGCGGCTTTGACACAATATAAATAAGCCTAGCATAATGGACTTGAGTTAAATATAACATCATCTTGAAATATTTGTAGAGACTTATGTATACATATATATATATTTATACGATGCAATATAATCACATAGTAATATTGCCATTGGGGATGGCACTTGGAAATATACTTTGATCATTCATGTGTAAAACCAATGCGAGTTTATATTAGAGGGGAAATGTTATACAAAGGGGAGGTGAAATCGTTGATGTTACAAACATCCCTATAAGATTGCAATTTGAATGATTTCAATGTCCTTTCACTGTCAACCAACGTAATCGATCTATGTCATTGGCACTCACCACAAATATCCCGCAGCACATCAATATTTAGTTATCAATATCCAGTTAGATACCAATAATATTGCATACCATTTGGTTACTGTCTCGCAGATAATGGTGGTATAGTGGTTGCTTTGGGTTCGAAAATCGCTTGGAGTTTCATCTATGCGCTTCACTAACAATATCATCTCTTGTCGACCTTTCAACCACATCCAAGGTATAACCAATGCCGTTGGTGTTGCATAACATATTTGTATATATAGTAATAGGTTTGGTATACTCGTGGTTTTGACAAGCTCGGCCTACTGAAAGTGGAAACTTGATATGTACGTAACAAAGATCTCGATGGACACGGGAGCCGTGCGGAATTATAATGTAGAACATCAGCGTTGCAACACATAATGGCCGCAAGGGGCAATCACTATGTCATACCCAAGGTAATTTACTCAACGTATCGATCACTCAACAACCTCATCATTTACACGATATTGTATATAAAATAAATCATGCTATACACGTGCTATTAATAAATTTTTAAATTATCTAATCAAAAATATTATGTGATTATTAATTAATGAAAATTCAAAATTTTATATCGAATTATAATCAACAGAAATTTGAAATGAGTTGTTCATTCGCTGTGATGTGACTGGACAAATTCATTGAGGTATCAGCTGTTGGATAGATAACACACAATGACATTTTATAGAAATATACATCTTCTTAATAGAACACAAAGACATTCGGTTCGAATAGATCTCTTACCCACTATACTATCCGTCACCACCATTCCACTTATTTATGCGGACAAACTCACAGTGAGTTTTCATCTCTATCTCCTTCGTCTTTCTACTTCTCTCACAATGATCTTCAGCACCCGGGTATTCAGACACTAAACCACATTCCCCTTTCAATCTTGTTCTGCTTAAGTTTCGCTTTAGTTGAAATTGTAAACTTTCGGACATCAGCTTTGGACGATGATAATGTTCGACATGGCAATTACGCGATATCCACGACTGTCTTGAATCACTCATGTGTTTTAACCAACTTTATAGAACTTTATTCAATGAAACATAAATTAGAATTGTGCAGATGTGGATTATTCTGTTATTCATAATATTTGAGAGAATAATATACATTTTCAGAATTATACTCGAATATGTAACTAAATATTTATCGTTATTATTATAAGTATTTTTATTTTAATTTTTTTTTTTTTTTTTATATATATTATGATTAAGTTAGAATCAATACCAAAAGTAAAATAATAAAATTTATTGAATGAGCTCATTATTGGTATACATGAATTTTCTCGTAGTCAAGATTCACATATATCCGGTGTTGGATTTCCGTTAGCGGGAAGTATTCAAGCGATAGTTCTGGAAGCGAATTCGTGGACCTTCCGTTCTCACTAGAGAATTCCTATCGGATTATTACAGAATGGCAATCAACCCTATCCTTTCAATGAAAACGAGACAAGGAAAATAAATGAAAGAGAAGCAATGAGTACGCGAGAAAGAAAGAAAAACAAGAGAAACGAAAACTAGTGAGTGGAGCGAAGAGAGTTTACTCCTTCTCTATCGGTCGTAATAATGGAAACTACGTCGTCGATTCTATTTTCCTCCCCTTTGGGAATAAATGAGAAAAAGGACAAGAGATAAAGAGAAAGAGCGAAGGAGCACGACGCAAACCAGCACTCGCGTACAATAATGGTTATTTATTAGCGCTAAATCAAATGCGTTAGAGTTGGAGCGAGTTGCGCACGGCTGCGTCCCAATATATATGATAATGGTGATAATAATTCCGGATGCGGCCACTCCGCAAAGCCGACGTGGAGAAGTGCCCATTCGCCGTTGGAGAACCGCACAAGGGGTGGATTTGTGTGAGTTTTTATATGTGTATGTATGTGTGTGTGTGTGTGTGTATTTGCGTTTTTTTGTCTGGGTATACAAGTGTGTGCCATTGAGGAAAAAAAAAAAAAAAAAATTGAAGCAAAGAAACAGAATGGAATAGAAAGGGAAAAATGTGTATATACACTTTAATAAAGAAACGAATAAAGCAAAAAAAAAAAAAGGCATTCCTTGCTCATCGTATTTGCAATGTCAAAATTACTTCCGGAATTACCACTACAATCTGTTTCACTTATACAAGTGACGAGTTGGGATATTTGTTCTATTTAAATAACATTAAAGCATTGGACTTAATTAATGTTTGCGATTTATGTCACTCTTGACAATGCATAATCAAATAATGGAGTAGACAATATTGATAAACATATGAAGCGTAATGTTCATGTATGCTGCCAGAGTTGTACCGCCTAATGTGCGCTCATGCCGTAGTGCAATTCATTTTAGAGCGAAACTACCGCTGTGAAACTAACAGGTACATGGAACCACAAAATCATGTCGCACAATGACTACTAACAGATCTCATCCATTGGTGCTCTCGGACCAATGTCACTTCATGTAAATACAAAACGCGTTGTATGATATTGGTAAACTTGGTGCGGGTATTGTGCGTCCACACTGATATTTCATTAGTCTGTGTAACTCGTGTGTTGTCAATCAGATTCATTGCCTGCAACAGATCATAGAGATAGCTTTTGAACAATCCCTGGATTCATTTCAAATCCATTGTATATTTCCGATTCATGTAAAATTTATGAGGATACGTGCGAGGAAATTCTCGTTTTGATGATAATTGCATATATATATATTTTTTTTTCTTTATGATGTGGATGAGTAGAAAATTTCACCAATTTACTATTTATTTTTGGTAAAAATTTGATAATTAGATTTTTTATGAGAAGAACCTTAAAGAGGTAGATGTTGTTGAAAATAATTTTATATCTCACGTGGGTTTTCTAGGTGACATTAGACGATAGAACAATTTCATTTTAGACGTCCGGTGGGAAATAGTTTCTCTACTGTCCTATGATTCCACTCCAACTCCTGTTTATTTGATTCGACTTTCATTTCACACTCGACCATTTACACAAAGTGTTGCTATTTGCTAGTGTTTCAACTTTATAATGCAGTAGAGAAAAAAAATATATTTTAACTATAAATAAATTCAAAAATCGAAATACCTTTTAAATTGGAGCAATTTTTTTTTTTTCAACGTATGCTAAATATTTGTGTATTCAAGAATAATGTGTGCTGCGTAAGTTGTTTTTTTTTTCTTTTATTTTCTTTTCTTTACGCCATCGTAACACTTTAGATGTATCGATTTGAGTTACTTCGGCACGCACACCACCTACCAAACATTTCGAGAAAATGATGCTTCTTTTTCCCCAACTGGATTTATTTTCCCCATTTTTTTTTTCTCTCCCTTTCTACTACCTCGCAAGTTCAAGCGTTTTTTTTTTTTTCTTTTTTTTTTTTGGAATTTTGTCTCTCTCTGGAATTGTGTGCTTCGATTGTTGTAATCGGTCAGCAGTACGTGATAGGGATAAGACTTAGTTTTCGCATACTTATTTTCCGTATTGGGATCGGAAAATTTGAAAAAAAAAAAAAAAATACCTTGTCACGCAATTGAAACAGTAAAAATACCGATCACATTGAAAATAAAGATGAAATAAAAATTACTCCAATACCTAATTATTATAAGTATTTTTTATATAACTGTGAAAAAAAATAATTGATGCGAATTCTACGATATTGCATAAATTATTTTTTGCAATATTCATCAAATTAATAATACAATTCAATCCAAAATATCTTAATAAATCATGAGCTTGGCAAAAACTGATTTTATCGAGAGTGAAAAAAAAAAAATAATAAAAAAAAAAATAGAGTCACTCTCATTCGGTACATTTATATCCGATCATCCCTCAAGTACGCCCTTATGAGACACGTTTGCACCCTCAGTTGAGTTTCATTCTCGTTTGGCATACACCCATCAAACACACACACGCACACGCATTATACTCCCGGTCCTCGTTTTATACGAATGTCTGGTGTCTATTATAAGAATTTACAGCCTGACATAAAAAAAGAGAAGTACAATAGCACATTCCATTCAATCAAGCTCGGACTCAACACTTGTCCGTATCTCTATACATACTTTATATATATATATATATATATGTTATTGTGTATGGGTGGGTCACGTTAAAATAATCTTCATGGGGAATCTGCCGCACTATATCCACGCGGAAGAGGGAAATGAACGATGAGCATTGCAGAAAGGCAAACTGTACTGTGGAAAGGTAATTGTATTTGATTTAGTAGCATCGAGGGTTATCTCTCGGTACTACAGTTAGAGTGGATAAGAATTCAAGGGAGATAGTGAAATGAGAATGAGAGAAACGAAAAAAAAAAAAATAATAAATAAATAAAAAAGAGATGCTGCATTTACAGTGTAAATACATTCCAGTTCAACGATGCTTCTAGGAGTTTGGTGTTCGTTACGGTGCGGTGCTCAAACATGGGGATTCACCAATGTAATGGTGTAATCGCCCAAGGGTTGAATAGGCGGAATGCAAAGAAGAGCAAGAGGGGTGACTAGCAACGGGATTGACCAGCCATTCTCTCTTTTCAATATATATATATATTTTTTGCCAGTCCATATACATACATTTACTACTGCTCCATGGCGTTCCGGTTATCTGATCGTTTCTAAAACATTCCCTACTGGGATACGTCCACACCCTCTTCGCGGGGGTGGTTTGTGCAACGTGTGTGATTACGTTGGCAATTACTCCCACCCTATATGTGCTCCGGGTTCGTCGACTATTCGTTCATGGTCCTTCTCTGTGTTTTGGCGTTAGTGGTGGTTCATTGGCAACGGCCACCTCCTCGCCCCATCACATGCAAGGGCGAAAGATAGAAAGGGTTGTAACTCGTTATTAGGGACGAACAGTAGGGGGTGATTACTTCTAGTGGAGTGAGATATATAGAGATGTAGAGAAGACTCACTCATCATGGCACACTTTTTAAATTCGTCAAAATTTCAATTCTTTCATGATATTTTATGATTTCAATTGTACATTATATAAATTTATTTTCAAAAAATAAATTGATTTGTAGTATTAATTTAATCAATTCGTTTTTTTTTTTTTTTTTATTGTATTATTTTTGTATTTGACGTGATATTGTCATAGATTTTTTTATGCGTTGATGAAACCGCACGCAATAAATTAAAATCCCAATCCGCTTTTTGTAATCGTCAGTACTTTTATATAAATACACTCGGATAAATTTTACAGCAGTTGCATGAATGTGACATTTTTTTTTTTTTTTTTTTCCTAATTTTTTTATTTTTATTATGTATAATGGCCTCGTCCTTTCTATACCTTTCGTGTGCAGACGCGTGAGTAATTGGATAGTAGTGCTAGTGACGCTCGCGAGCCATACGCGTGGAATGAAAAGATAACGCAATTTATTTTGAGCTTCATTTATACATATACACACGTATTCTATCTACCAATACGAATACTATTTGCATTCCACTCAATGATTGTCCTTATGCTCAAAACATTTTCTTTTTATTTTTTTTTGGTTTTTTTTTTTTTTTTTTTTTTTCCAAGTCTTATTCACTTCACCTTTCACTTGGACTTTTGTCTCTACAATTGTCCTGTCTCACTGATATGGGATGTTTAAATGAATTGAAATACGTTCGTGCAACACGCACGCATTCTCACTAACTTCAGTGCATGACGCATTTATGGATGAAAATAAAAATTTGAAGGACATTTAGGACACTTACTAGATGTCAACGATGACCAAAGGATCATTAACGACCCGTAACTTTGAAAATAATAATAATAATAATAATAATAATAATAATAATAGTAACTAATAATGAAACCCAGTAAATTATCTCAAATCTGGTCTATTTTAATTGTATATTTTGAATTAACTTGACAAAATAAGTAATGAAAAATTCCAATAAATTTTTTAATGAATTAAATTTCATATATTTCAATAATTGTATTGAAAAAATTTATTTTCACATTTATTTTTATTAGTATATCATGTATGGATGATGAAAGAATAATGCATCAACTTTATTTTCTTTTAATTCTCACCACTACCTCGTCTATCATTTTCACCCCAACTTTTTATGCAGAAATATATCCTGATGCTCTCATCTCACGCTATATATATATATATATTATACCACGATGTGGCAACATCGAGAGGTGTTTACTAGCTATTAGTTCGCAACTGTATCGTGAAAGCGTGTAGCCTATTATCTTGATTAAAATGTCCAATAATCGAATTTTCTGGTAGTGAGCAAGCGCAGTGGCGAGAATATTATAGGATAAAAGAGGATGAACAATGAAAAAAATCCATCTAGTACCTATATAAACGCACAACTATATCAAATTTCTTTTTCTTTACTTTTTCTTTATTACTCGCGTTTCATTAATCAACAATTTTATGACGTCGTTGTCTAATGTATTATTGCAATTTTTCTCTCAATTTTTTTATTACATTCAATAAACATTAAGAAAAAAGAAAGTAATAATAATAATAATAATAATAATAATAATAATAATAAAATAATGAAACAATAAAAAATTTTAATTTTAATAGTCGACGTATTGTGGTAATTATTTTTAATAAATACTAAAGATATTATAAAAATATGAATTTCATTCGTGAATTTAGGCGTTTAACAATAAATATCGGATTAGTATTTGTGAAATTTTTTCGAATATTATGAATTTTCTATTTTTTTTTTTTATTGTTTTTTTTTTTTTTTTATTTACGAAACGAAAATTGAAGGAAAGAGAGCCACGGTGATGTGATTAATGAATAGGGAGTGACGAAGCAGACAAGTGTGCTACAGTTTGCACCATCTCATATACAAATACTTACATGTAGTTTATCGTCTTTCTCTTGCCCTTTTGCCCTCTTTTATATACCCATATGTATATATACATATTTTTTTTTTTTTTTTTATTACACTTTTTTCTGTGAATTTTTTACTCGGCGATTCGCGATATATTTCATCGCGCGTGTATTGCTGTCTCATCCTACGCTTTCATACCCTCGAATATTTCTTTTCCCGCACGTTAACGGAGCGGAAATGAGCGCATTATCGTCACTAGGCTGACAGGGTCACTGAACAAAAACTTATGCCACCTAATTGTATATACATTCACTGCTACACTTCATCCCATTTGCTCTACCTATTTTTATATCTCCTGCATTCCCCTTTTGTCCCGATTTTTTTTTTTTTTTTTTTTTCTCTGTGTATTTCATTTATTTATTTATTATTATCATTATTGTTATTTTTTTCTTTTATATCCCCTTTTATATGCAGTCGCATCTTGAAAGGGAATAGCGTACGGCAGATGGAGAGAATAATCGTTGAAAGTTTATCTTGAATTTATAGGCATACCGTTAAGTCACTAGGGGATGGTGTACGGATTTTTATTTGCACACACTTTTTCTTTACTTTTTCGTCGACTTTTATCGTTGGATTAACATAGTTTTTTTTTTTTTTTTTTCTTATTTCTCTTCTACTCTTATACTCTTCTATTGATTTATTTATTATTCTTTTTCTTCAAATCGATGATATTCTTATCGATGGTAGAGAAATGTTTTTTGTTTTTTGTTTTTTTTTTGTATCATAATTTTATTTCAATGATAAAAAAAATTGAAAATTGTATTTTAATAAATTGAAAAAGAAAAAACTAATTTTCATTAATTTACTCAAGTTTACAAGTGAAAATGTTGACTAAATGTAGAGATTAAATATGTAATTCTATGTATATGAGTGAATAATTATTCACTGTTGACTCTGTGAAGTTGATTAATTTATATATAAATATATGATTGAAACAGTAATAAATAACACATAACACACGTTCATGAAGTTGAACAGAGTTGAATATTAGTAGTGAAATAAATAGTATCTATCCCGCGAGTACAGACGTTTTTTCCCACGACTATTTTATCCAACTCACAATACTCAGAAGTGATACTGAACACAGTGTTACTTCACAAAGCATCACAGGGTCTTTACTCTAGTTTTACGATGACGTTGAAACACCCCGGAGTGTTTTTCACTTCAGTTGTCTCACACACGCCCTCTCACTTTTTATTTCAACACTATCTATCGACACCACTCAATCCACGATGTATATGTGTATTATTTGTACATCCCCATCCCAACTTTTTATTCTCAATTTCTCACTCTGAACATTCTTTTTCACTGCACTCACTCGTTAGGTCTCACTCATGTGTCTCTACAAATTTCCGTCAACTCACTTTAACGCACAAGGTTTTGGAAGCTTTTGCGGTTCGCTGAGCACTATATAGACATAATGCCCCAAAGCGAAAATTCACACGTCCAGTATATATAATATGGGAATTGCAACATCCGTAACCACTTCTCAACTTTGCATATATATCGTTTTACTCTAAATTCGTTTTAGCTGTTAGATTGTTCACATACACTCTTGTTTCAAATTGTTTGCCACAGATCAAATCACAAGTTTTCCAAATGTCATAAACGAATAATATTATTGAAGGACTTTGTGACTATTACCGCAGGTTCAATGTAATAATTCTCACATGCATACACATGTGCTCAACTTCTCAGTGTATAATATTCACTACCCTAAACAAGTCTACAAATTTTACATTTATATATGGACCAACTATATCCATGTATTCTTATATAATATACATTGTATATATATGTATATACATATATATTTTTTTTTTATTATTACATCGTTGCAGTCATTCGCCACGATACAATATATACATATAAAAGGGCTTAAAGGATTAAAATAATAATAACGTTGGAAATTGGACACAGCCGAGGTGGGGTATGTTCGTAATCTTTGTTAGCCATATGCCGGCATGGGTTGGAACGAAGCCAGCTGGCTATGTATGTGTGAGTGTTACTGCGCGGGTGTGTATGCGTAAGTGTGTGTGTGTGTGTGTGCTCACAATTGAGAATGTAGAGGAGACAAAGAAAGGGAGAGGAAAAAAAAAATGACCGTGCCACCTAATCTGGCATCGCGAAAGGGCGGAATGAATTTATTCAATTGGACTTGCGTGTGTATGTGTATATGTATATATATATATATCAATAGATTGCACTGGGTTATATTGCGCGTTTCGAATTGACAACCACACACGCACGTGGCAGCATAAACTCCCTTCAACATCTCAGTCTATGTCTACTATTCTCTCATTTCATTTCATCCTTTCTTTTATATATTTATATGTACTCTCGATTAAAATAAACGGGGAAAAAAAAAAAAAAGAAAAAAAAATATTTGGATAACTCGATTCATTCAATTTATGATTTCACGTTCTCTCACGTGTTATTTTGAAATATATATTGAGAATCAGAATTTTTTTGTACATATTCAATCACAATATATATATTTTGTGAATTATCGACAGGCATCAAACATCTCAGATATTATTGCAGAAATAGTGCAGGGGTCGCTTTATTCTACTATAATATTATTTTATTATTATATTTTTTGTTATTTTTATTTGATTATTCTTCTCTTGTGATCGGTAATATATAAAATAAACAAACTGATAGTATTTAGGCAATGGGAATTTATTTAAATGAGAAGAATTGTCCTATAGGGAGTTTCATTGAAATCTTTGTACAGAGGGTGGAGATAAAATATATGAAAAAAATATTATATTACACAATAGAATGTTGATGTGTGTCGTTGAATGTAAGTAAAAATCATAAAGTTACAATGCATATTATGTGACAAAGACAAACGCATTGTATGTTAAGCGTGATTTTTATCAAAATAAGGGTGAAAAATATTTATAGAGTGGGAGCAGTAGAAAAAATACGTGGGGGATGAAAAAGCAGGTAACAGGATACTATGAAGATTACGATTCAATCTGTAAAACATTTTTATCGTCTTACGATATCCAAACCTACATCTACATTTACCGATTTTTTTTTTTTTTTTTTTTTATTTCTCTCTATAGTAACGTATCATCTAATCCTCAACCTCGTCGCCGCGTATTTAAGTTGAATCCACACGATAGTAACTTACGTCTTTCTCTTTCCCCTTCTCTCGCTTCCTCTCAATCTCCTTCACTGTCAAACCTCCCCAGCTTACTTATCTCTTATATATATATATGCAACAGTCTCTGTTATATTTCCATATGATATTGAGTTTCGTTGACGATAAACCAGTGAAAATTTCAACAATATTTTTTCAAGTGTACATAAATTTTATAAATCTGCAATACTTGAATTGTATTATATTCAAGAAATTTCCAGATAGATAAATGCAAAAATGGAATAATAATTATTATAAATATAATAATGTTGTATGAAATGAAAAATAATTTTTTTTTTTTTTATTTCATTGAGATTTCCTCATAATTCTTGTATTATTTGGATAATTAGATTTTTAATTATTTTTTTTTTTATTTCTGTAAATTAATTTTGCACTAGATTAACTGTGATTTAATGCACATATGTGTGTAAAATCTATTGAATATTATCATATGAATAATTATTGTATTGCATAAAGTTAAGAGAAACGAGGGAATTCATATACGTGATTCAATGCATGAATAATAATAATTTCGTGTTTTGTCAGGAAAATTTTGTGAAGCCAATACATCTAAAGATAAAAAAAACTAAAGAGAAAAAAAATAAATAAATGTTTGTTTGTTTGCGTGAATATGTGGGGATTCATGAAATTAATGGCATAGAGAAAAGGGTGCGAATACAAAAAAGAAAAAAAAAAAATTATCTTCCACAAGGGGTAATAATTAGTTTCACTTATATTTATTAACATTGTCCAATTATTTTATTAAAATTAATTTGATGATTGTCATAAAAATTTATTCGTAGTCATGTTTTTTTTCCCACCCTAACCTCCCTCTTTAAACAAAAAAAATGCAGACAGTGGATGTAAAGGTGAAAAAGTTTCACAGCAAAGAATATTAGATGAGTAGGGTGAGAATGAGGGTATGAATAGAGGAGGAGGATTTCGGACATTTTACAGTGAAAAGAGGTGTGGTTAGGTTAGTTTCAGAATAATATATAGACCCCTTTCAGTCGCCTCGCGGCATTGGAGCCCTTGTGATACCATATAATATACAGCATTGTTCGCGCTCTCTTAGCTCAAAGTGGAACCCGAGTGTATTTATAAGGGGTGACTTTCTTTCATATGTTAAGCAGATCAGTGTCGCGGATTGGAGGGGTTGGTCGTGCGGCATCTCGTCGCGTTATGTAGTTACGTCGCTCGTTCCCTTTGGGACCTCATACCCGCGCGAGCTTTCATATAACAACGTAAATGCTTTTGCTGGTAAATTTTATGCATCGTGAAAGCGACGCCAAAGTAATGTTCCGCGTGGATTCAAAATCCGGACGAGAGCGCGAAAGAAAAAAAAAAAAAAAATTACTTTGAGACCCGGGTGTAGAACATCCCCTCGGGTGTATTCCGAGGGTGATTTTCAGCTTTTGCATATTTTATATTATTGGATTTTTAAAAATGAAAATCAAGCTATACATCATCAAAAAAAAAATAATAATAATAACAAATAAATAGATAAATGAAATAATAAAAAAAAAAAATGATGATAAATTTGCATGGAAAATTATTCCATTATAGCCAATGAATTATTAATAATAAATATCTTTGTTATTTCATTTGTTATAGAACATGTACGTGAATTCAGCTGTGGGATGTTGTATTATAGGACACTTTATTTGGACAGCAAGAGAGACACACTCTATGTGGGAGCCATGTAAGTTTATATATTTCAATTAATTTTTTTTTATTTATTTTTATTTTTTTTGTTTTTTTTTTGTTTTTTTTTTTCAAATTTTGCTACCAGAGGGTGAACAAAAAATAAATCATTCCTTTGAAATAGAATTGATTCGACACAAAAGTTTTTAAATCTTTGCTTTATCAAAATTGCTATCGTATATAGGTAGGTATATATACATATATTTCATCGCCATTGCCAGTACTAGTTTATGGTCACATCGATAACGCCTGCGCCATTTGGGAAGCCACACTCGGTTTGTAATAAAAATTTCATATCTCCCATATTCGAAATTGATGTGGAATCGTGGACTGCGACGTTCTTAAAACTTTACGAGACTCAAGCTGAAATTCATGAAAAAAATATATATATATATATTTTTTTTTTTAGAAAATTTCATTTATATCTCTTTGAATAGATGTGTATGTATGTGTATATTTATATATTGGAACTTATAAAAAATGTATAATTTATCAATAGTTTTAAAATGAAAATATTATTTTATTTTATTATTATTATTATTATTATTTTTTTTTTATTGTAAATGCTTTAAAAATAGTTTCAAAATGATTTTACAAGTATTTTTAACTGCTTCAAGTATACATAAATGTCAGGAAGTAAATTATCAATGAATCTCTTTCACGTATGAAATTTTCCCACCGGTGCGTAACTTTGTACAAGCAAAATTCATATTTATATGATATATAGATCACAAATATATCCTGTACACGTTTTTCTACATTTTCAAATGTTGATATTCATGGAGCAAAAACATCAATATAGAGTTGGTGGTGCTTGGGGCGCATCGCTCGTCAAATTAACCGCACGCGAAAACTTTGCCGATAAATCTTTTGCGCCTTTCCGCCATGACTTTCGACTCTCGTTCATGAAACTCGTAAATGCAAACTTTTTTCTCATTGTTTTTTCGTCTTACACTTGTGCAAAATCCACAATGTTAATGTTAATGTCTTTGTCACTTTATTCACATTATTCACTAATGGAATCTGGCAACGATTCATCCATTCCCCTTGTATTGTACGGAATTACCAATTGGAAATTGAAATGAAATAGCTCTCTACCAAGTACATACTTCCTATACATCAACTCCGATTGCTTTTGTTGTTTCATTACTGAACGAATTTTTTTACATTTTTTTTTTGTTTTTTTTTTTTTTTTTTTTTCATCCCATCGTGTTACACGAATATTATGAATAATTTTGGCACCCCGATCTCTCAACGTACCGTCATACACACAGCTGAAAAGAAGTATTGCATACGAATTTATTCGAGCCCAAGGGGAAGTCCAATGTGTTTCATCACTTGGGGTTGTTGGTGAATTGAATGAGCATTGTAGATGATCGTTGTTAGGCTTCATAGGGATTTTCTCCTTCTCACTCTTATAAACTCAGTGGTACATCAAGAATCCTGTCTGTAGCATCGTCAACTACAACGCATCAATACCACCATGCAAGAGTATTATTTCGTGATTCACTTCAATCCCCCCATCTTAATTCTTCTCTTCGTGTACAGTGTCATCCCTTAATATACACGCTTTTGTCATTCTCATATTTCTCATCTTAACTTGGTAAATATCAGGGAAATACGACATACCAATCCTGATAATAGGTCAAAAAACACAAATGACAGGATTTATGTGCACGAATGCAGTGAATGAGTGATAATTTAATGAAATAATATACGTTCAATGTAATTCGAAACTGATACTCATGTAGAAAAATTTCCAAAAATATTTGGATATTGATATCGATGATATAATTTTTTTTTTTTGTTCACTATGTTATTTTTTTGTCTTTGATGAAGTTAATTGAAAGATAAAGTTCCAATTATATTTATTTTTTATGTTGTTCTTTGTATAAATAGGTCGATTAAAAGTTTACAAAGAGACAGGCAATTAAGTCTTGCCTTGACAAAGTATTTATACGAAAACTTTTTATATACAATAGGAAAAAAAACTAAATAAAATTTTTGGATTATTTGATTTTTTTCTATTCGATATATTGTTTTTATTTCACAACTGTGGACACAGTGATATTATGAATTCGTAGATAAAGTAAATACCAATTAAGATAAATCGATAAATTCCGTTTTTTTTTTTTTTTTTAACTTTTGCTCGCTATGAAATCAAGAATTTCTCGAGGGATTGTAACTGAATCACTCCATATACAGGCTGAAATTCTACAGAGTATTGAAGTGCAATGGTGAGAAGGAATGAGAAAAAGAAAAGTGTAAGAAACCTGAGAAAACGCCTAAAGAGCCGGGCGGGGTAAAATGGTAACGATAAATTGCATTTTCTTTTGTGACGAAGGGGAATGGAGAAATGCGCGTACTTGGGTTTTAACGTTTTGTGCTTCCTGGCTCAGTTCCACGCAGCAGTAGCGTGCATCTCTATCCCCTCCACCTCCGTGTTCACTCCCTAGTTCGTCTTTTCCCACTACCGCAGTATCTATTTCCCTCTGGCTATCGAATTCCGATAAGAACATCGGTGGAAATACCAAACGGACGTTTTTCCCAATGATCTTGAACGCTTACGGTTATCTCTTGCGCGTTCTTTTTCCCGGATAAATCAACGTTTTTATCCCTCTCGTTTTGCGCTTTTTATATTTTCAATTCCGCTGAAGGCGAGGTATCTCTAGATGAGCAACAATCAGAGAGAAAAGTATAAAGGTAAATAATTTTTTTTCCTTTATTTAAACAGGTAAATAATTGTTGTGTGAAAATCTGTGAATACTAGTAGTACCGAGCAATTTTCCTGTTAAAGTGTAAAGGGAAATTCACATCCTTCACTGTTTACCTTCATGGCAATCGCACTCCTGATCGAGTTTTCATTATTTCCACAGGTCCTTTACATCAAACCAATCGATAGTTGAGTATCTATGTGTACACAGAATAACGGAAGCAGCTCCCGTCCTTCCCGTTAATTAGAAATGTGATGCTTTTGATAATGAGTGTTCGAGACCACGGTGCGCCCGCGGCAGTTCACTCGCGATTAACAGTACGCTAATTGAAGTCCCGTCCCTTTTCTCTTCGTTCCTCCTCTTACCCGACACCCCTCAATTATCGGCGGAATGGATTCCATTCGAAAGGAAAACGAAGTGGAGAACCCTTCGTACCACGTGCTTGCGTTAATCGAGTTGCTTTTACAATCAATAGTTTTTTTTTTCAATTTATTTCATCTTGTATTATTTTTTTTTTCGTAATCCCTTCTTTATTCATCTATTTATTTGTTCATTTATTCATTCATTCATTTGGTTTTATTTTCTTTTCTATTTTTTCTTTTTGTTTTTTGTTGATGTAATAATAAAAGAATTGTAACGATAAATTGAGAAAGTGAAGAAGCTTTGCGACAAGACGAAAAATCATTTCTCTCTTGACATTTTTTGTCTGGTGTTGTACGAAGACGACAGCGACGACGTGAAATTTCATGGAAAGATGAGCAGCCGCATTCACCGCACAAGAGAAGACAATTTTTCCTCGGAATCACACATGTCCGTTATTTCACTGTACTGTGAATCGCATTCATTTCCTACCTTATGGTCATTTCCCCACGGTACTCAATGACAACAACGTGAAGATAGAAAATTTTGTAGAGAGTAAAATGAAGAACAAAAAAAAAAAAAAAACAAAAAAAAAAAACTGGAGAGCCTACGCTTCAGCAATTCACTCAAAAGCTACATTAAAACTAGAATAGAAAATAACAAAAATATTACGGGAAAAACGTGTATTGGCTGTTTTATATTTTTAGTTTTTCCCACTTTGTCATTTCGCCTCGGAGTTTTTTCATCAAAATAAAGTGAAAAATAAAAATATTTTGCCAACTATTTCAAGTCCATCAAAATTTGAATGAAACTTTTACATTCGATTTATTTCCAATTCAGATGTTCCACTACTACTTGTCGTCCCGTCAATTCGAAAGTTGGCGTTCTTCAAGCATTTGTGGAATTTTGAAAAGATGCGGAAAGTAATTTACTTCTTGTTGAAGATTTCCTTGAAAATGGAAATAACCTAGTGCGTACAAGACATCGGTGCAAAATCGTGAAATGTCAGTTAATAATTCATTGCCAGGAAGGCAGCAATAAATTATACATAACCCAAGAGTTTCTCGTGGTAACGTTTTTTCTTCTTATGTTTTTTCCCTTTTTTTTCCGTTTTTTTTTTTTTTTGCTTTTTTCACCAAAGTAATTATTTATAATTCAAGAAGCAGAAGTTGTAAGGGCAAACGGTGGTGAGCTGTAGAGGATTGAGGAATTTCCCCTAACTCTCGACACCTCAGCGCATTCCTCCCTGCTCTATTCTCTTCGTCGTACTCCCACTCTCCCACCTCACTATTTTCTTTCCTCTCCAAATTGAAATCGATGCTCGTCCCCGCGGCTGACTCGACCAACTTTTTACCCGTAAAATTGGTTCCGTGCTTGGGTTCGCGCGCTCTTGCTTCATTTTTTTTATCGTTTTTTTTTTTTTTTTATCTTTTTTTTTTCCTTTTCTAGTCTACTTCCTATATCACCCTCTGCTGCTCACTATCCCTCTTCTCCTCGTGCCTCATTCGAAAGCTCAAGCACGTACACACAGTGAAAGTTTTCTCAAGCTCGAGAGCATGGCGAAAAGTTCCCGTTGGAATTCCAAGAGTCGGATTTGTTTTTCTAACGGCTGGATATTTACTTTTTCGCAGCGTCGTGTTCACAATGAGTAGAGAAATAGTGGCGCTGTGGTCGCTCAATCCTTATTGGCTATATACCTTTAGTACCTTTATATAGATGGCAGCACAATTCTCATTTTTCCAAAACAATTCAACTTTATTTATTCTTATTATTTATTTTATTTTTTCTCTTGCGTTTTGCATTGCTAATTCGTTATTGTGAGCTGATAACGAATGGTATTATCCTGAATAAAATAGAATACAATGCAAAAAAATATTTGAATTTGCATTGCCAATGATATTATTTCAAAATTATAAAGTGTCGGGAATTAAAATAGGTTTTTTTTTTTTTTTTTTTTTTTCTAATCCACCAAAGCTTTCATTCATATTTCTCACATTTATTTTTATTTTTGTGCTTTCAGGGATAAAGTCTTCAGGCTCAACCTCAGCAACATCAGCCACTCTAACTGTGAAGTGAGTATTATTCTCGTCAGTAACATCAAACACGAGATAACAATTTTTTTACAGCTTTTCTCTGTACTCATATACTTAATCTCTCCATTTCACGACTCACCCATTTATTCATATCACAGTAGATAGAGATATACAAGAATATGAGCTTTTACGATAAAAGCTTGGTGAGAAGAATGATTCGATATTCTTCATTGTAATGTCACCATTGAGCGTTACATTTTATTCATATGTATAGTACATAATAATAGCACATAATATGTATGTGATATGAATAAATTATATTTATTGTATACCACGTCATAATTATATTTGACAATTATCATGTTTACTTTTATTTGTATTACGAATTTACGAAATGAATCACGGAAATCATAAATCCAAAAATGAGTGTGTGAAAAAATTGAGTGAGAAAAAAAGAAATGATATGTGGTCCCCTATAAAACTGTCAATCATATGTAAACCCCCTTCGATGGGGTTTGACAGTTGACAAGTCTCGGGCGTTAAGCGATGCATTGTCGTGATGATGAGATGTGTGCACACACCACTCATATACACGCGTACATACAATCGGTTTATTTTTTAATTTGCGCATCAGTACAAATATCTCATGGCTATGTCTCAAACTTTTTTCATTCAATCTTATTATTTGTTTCACTTGTTAGATTCGAATTAAATGAGTGAAAAATTTCTCAAGTAGATTTAATTAAATAAAAGAAAATTAATTTATAGACTTTTTTTTAAGTTTTTTTTTTTTTTTTTCATTTCTTCTTCTTCACTTTAATTTACTTTAATTGTATTCTTTATTGATTTCTCATTCCATTGGTGTGAGAATTTTCAATTTGTCAGTGCTACGATGATATACACCTACGCTTTTTAAACGAAAAGCGATTGTGAATTGAAATTGCATCACTTCCGGTTATGTATAGAAAGGGTGTGACGATACGGAATACATTGACCATTTAATCAATTGGCCGGAGTGGAGCAGGTCTGATAGAAAATTGGATTTCAACACCCTACAAAATATTCGATTGTGGATAAAATAAAAAAAAAATAGAAAAAAAACAAAAACAAATATTTAAGAACTTAAATTAATAATTGAATTATTGATTTATGTATTTATGTATTTATTTATTTATTTATTTATTTATTATTATTATTTTTTTTTTTTTCATCAAAATATCTGATGCCACACAATAAATATTAGTCACATATATAATAACATAGAGTGTTCGAGGGGTTGTGTAGATGTCAAAAAGTTCCGTGTGGCACACATACGATTCGAATTCCCCGGGGCGATTGCTAGGGATGCATGGAAAAAAAAAAAAAAAAAAAAAAAAAATCAACTTTGTGGGCAGTGACATGGAGTGAGAAAGATTGGAATGAAGAACGGCGATATAACAAATAACGTAAAAATAAAGAGCAACAAAGGTAAAATTGTATAAGAGAAAGAGAGATATGGATAACATGAGAGAATCGAAAATGCAATTATTTGACGCGACGACGCGTTTCGTATTCCACATAGTCAACTCTCTGTGTATAGTAACGCCCCTTCTCGCAATATATGAATGCGAGAAAGAAAGAGAGAAAAAAAAAAAAAAAAAGAAATATAGCGATTCGACAGATGCGCCGACATACGAAATTTCAGTCAGTGCATGTGTTTCAAAGTCCATAAGATTATCATGATTTCATTGATCAACGATTGTACGATGCAATCGCAAAATAAATAAGTGTGAAAAGAAGAAAAAAAAAAAAAAAATAACATAAAATACAAGAAAATGCTGTGTATAATATAAAAAAGAAGGAAAAAGTTTTTTATACTTTAGATAGAGAAGTAAATAAAAAAATTCATGAGTGACGTGAATAATAAAAATGTTTTTATAATCCTCTCCAAATACTTGGAAAGATTAAATAAAAATCCCTCAATTTTATTATTTTATTCATAACTTTTTTAAAAATAAATCATTCATATTTTTATTAACATTGAATGATTAATTGTGTCTTTTCGTATTTAAATATCATTACTCTTAGTTTATTTAATGGATGGACAAATAATGCTAGAATCGATAGCACATAAAATATACTGTTACAAGCTTAAAAAGTAATATGAAGAAACGAAAAAGATGATGGAAAATAAAATGAGGCAGAATAGAAGTAAAAGAGGCCGACTATAATAAATCATGTGATGTAAAAGTTTTTTTTTTTTTTTCTGCGTGGAATATCACACCGCATATACGTACGTTCCATAAAATACATATATATATAAATGTATTTTTCACCTATAACAATCTTCCAAACAATATTTTTTTATTATTTTCTTATAATATTAGTCCAATGTCGGTACATGCAATGCAACATATATAAATAAAAATATGATACAATAAATATACACGTTCATATAACGATAAACAAAAATTTCATAGCTAAATATTTACACAACAATGGTTTTTAAAATCCATCATATATACATAGATAAATATGTATAAATATATATATATTTTTTTTTATATATATAAAAATTTATGATACATATAAATATTCAATTATTTTTTATCCAATGAAAATTAATCCTGATACCATATACTATAAATGAAAATTCGTGACATCCATAAACAAAAATAATATGATTTGATGTCAATATCAGTTTAGATATTCAACAGAGTGTAATTCAACCCTGCGGATATTTACAACTATATGTATCACTCACATTTATATTTATGTGTACATTTATATATATATATATATATGTGTGTATATGTATTGATTGATGTATTATAGGATTGCGTGAAGCAACGAAGGGAGAAACAATGGTAAAAGTGAAATGAGACAAAGCTATAGAGCGGGTGGTCCGATCAAATTTCCAATTTTACATAAATACATATTGTTGAGTGGCAGGAACGTGGATAACTCAAAGGTATTATGCACGAGGTTCTGCGTACATATTCACTCATACTTGTCATAAATATATAATATATACACATGAAATACAATAATATATGTATTCGTGCGTAAAACATAATGTGTTAGCAAGACAACAAAGGATATGTACATTTGTATTTGTATAGTTGCGATATCCTTCCGTTTCATAACTTGGTCTGGACTCCCCTTATTTTCCAACATGAAACAATATTCTATGCTAATGTTGGTTTAGTCATTGGTAATAGATTGCATTGGGTTTATATAAGAGAATCTCTAAAATTTTTATAATTTACGTATGGAATATCCGAACAATTTCACGCAAGTCCATCCGTTGGAGTGAATGAAAAATTCTTATTATATTTTGATTATTTCATTTCATTATTATTATTATTATTATTATTTTTGCATAAAAATATTTATGATAATATTAAATTTGTTTTGTAATATAAGGGAAAAAATATCGTGAGTGGAATATCCAAAAGAGTCATGCAGTAAAGTGTTAAAAATGTGACTGTGAAGATTTACACGATTGTGAAATCACAAAATACACGAGAAATATATGTATATTGATTCTTGGTCTCGTTAATAGTGAAACGAGATTATATATCCTGTACTTGGCTTATATCGATATGAATGTCAGTACATATACATATTCGTATGGATATTTGCAATGTGAATATGTGAAGTAATTCATCCCAAACCACAGTATCAATTTGATATGTTTATTTCTCGATCCCGGATGCATTTGACCTTATCAATATTATATATGTACTCTGTGAATTTATGTACATACCATTTCATACTCTGAGTGTATATATATTTATGTTAAACGTAACTTTTAAATAATAATTTAATGCACAAGTCATGACTACCAAAAAATTATGAACATTAAATGCACATAAATATAAATTTCAATGCTATGTATTTGTACATTTTTCACTCATATATATGTTATATACATTTTATATTTCTCACGTGCTGTGTTTTTCCTACTCTTGCTCATCATCGCCGTCGTCTTTGGGCTCACGAACGTATATGTATAGAGCAGTATGAGCCAACGCGCAAGTTGTAACGTAGAATTTATTGCGACGATGAATTCGAGATAAGCTCCCCGAGAAAATTTTAGTTTGATGAGCTTCGTCGTGGCACACGCTGCTCACCACCACTACTAGTATTACCATCACTATCACCATGAGTAACATGGAATAGGTGACTACCATGATGTGCACAAATACAAGACTTTTCCTACACAACTCTTCTTTCAAAGTTAACGCTACTCACTATTTCTTGTATCTTTTTTTTTTTTTTGTTTTTTTCTTTTTTTGTGTCCTTTCTACGTGTCTCATAGCACAGTTTTACTCGTTTCACGTATAACTTTCACGACTGCTATAAGAGTTTTCCCGTTGACGAGAGTTTTCATTCGTGCGAGAAAACAAAAAAAAACAAAAAAAAATGTATGTTTATTAATTTTAAATTATTCTTGATCGTATACGTGAATAATTGAGAAAAATATCCAGACAATTTTGATAAAAAAAATTAATTAATAAAAATTATTATTGATTGAAGTTTTTGAATAGTCTGAGATTAAAAAAAAAATCCACTTGTATAATTGAATGTATATAGAAATTATTTCAATAAATATATTGATAAATATATTTACTTTTTCATGACTAGTTATGGAAAAGTGGATAGATGAAACCTCGTCGGTAGGTGTATTTCAAAGTTTATAAGCGAAAGCTCAAACTTTGATAAAATTCTAGTGAACTTTAATACGCTTTAATCATTCAACCAGTGCGAATGAAAATTTAATACAGTAATTATACTGACTTTACATAGAACACAATGAAATATATTATATAGAGAATTTTTTAAAAATTAATTTATCACTTCAACTTCATATGAGAATATACAGTTTAAATCACATTCAACATACCAATAGCTGAAATATTTAATATCGGACTGTTATTAATAAAAATGATAGTTGAATTGGAGATTTAAGTTTCTTTTTTTTTTTGTCAGAGAATTACAGAATTAAATATTATCTTATGATATAATTCTCTATTTTTAAATCAGTAACATCACTCACCTCTCCTCCATCACTCTTCTTTGTTTACACTCACTTCCTATTTATATATAAAAAAAAAAGGAAAAAAAAACACTCGTCAAGTCTTTAGGAATATTTAGTGCTTCCTCACCATCAATACAACTAAAGTCAACTAACTCTGTAAATTGATCTTGAAGTCAAGAGTCCCTAACAACATTTCATCTACCTTCAGTCTCAACCAAAAACGATTCTCGATTACTTGCACTTCACAATGTATGGCCGTACATACTTTCACCTTTTGAAATAGAATTCCACAAGTTTTTCTCTCAATCAACTTTATCACTATTGAACATGGATCTACTATATAGATCCACTGCCAGTTTTGGAATATATATTTTAACTTTGGCTTTTTTCCTTGATGTCAAACTGTACATTATAATTAAATAAAATGAAGATACTTCAAATGAACATTTTATAATTTTAAAGAACATATTTTTTAATCGATTTATTCAATTACAAATGAAAATTTTTATGAAAAAAAAAGTATAATGTGTTGAAGAGAAATTATATAAAATATATTTCTGGTGATAATTAAAAGTTAAAATAATTCTTTATTATTTTATAGTGTGAAATGAATTGATGTAATTTACGATGTTGAGATATTTATTCAACGAATATACTATTGATAATAAAATTCTTTGGTACAGAATGACAATGAGTTTCTCGAGATATGTATACATTCAGTGACACGAAGAAACAAGAGCAATAGCTCTAGTATTTAATGTAGAAGTAATGGTGTACTGGCAAAAGTAAGATGAATAATTTTGAAACTCTCACTTGTTTGTTTCATCACGTTTATATAACATTACCAACTGTGTCACAGTCATCTTTGTTTCTTTGTCGTTTAAGTTTTTAATTACCACCTTCTGACTTGTGTTTATCATTGTATTATTTCCATCGTCCAACACTTTGAAGACACTCGTTTACCACTTTCTTAACGAGTTTGTCACGTTAACGAGTCGCAAATCGTAACAATTAAAAGTATGATGATGTCTCATCATTTTCTATCTAACTTTTTTATTTTTTATTATTCATTTATTTTTTTTTATCCAACATATAACTTTCAATTTATAATACTACCACTGTCCACTAGGAATAAATAAAAATTGACATTACAGTAGTCAATATATTTTTCACTTACTCTTTTTGTCTCGTGTAAAAATCATAAATTATATGAGGGAATAAAAATACTAGTGAAAAGAAAACAATAATAAAATATAAAATTGAAATCTATGCTATCGAAATGAAATCAATATTCAATGCAGATTGAATTTAGTACGGCCACGAAATGGATTTATAAAAGTGTGAGGAGTGACAGGTTTCCATTAGGAAATAGTGACTTATTGCATTGGGCGACATCGAAAGCCACTTCACATGCATATATGCAGTCATTGATATAATATTCTCACTTTTTCTTTTTCTTCTTTTTTTTTTTTTTTCACATCGACATATGGACTTCTTTAGTCCATAACGTGAAGATTTATGTAACCGTCATATTTTCTAATCTGAATTCAGTATAAAAAAAAATATAATGAATATTTTATGAGCGGATAAAAAAATTTGAACAAATTAATATGAATAATTTCACTGAGATTTTCTCTAACGTTTATTTCAAAGATGGGAAAAAAAAAAAAAAAAAAAAAATTGCTATATATAAACAGAGTCGTCTACATAAAAATATATACGCACATATATACACATTATTCACATCACGACGGGACACTTACTATGTCCAAGCTCAAAAGAAAATGTAAAAGTTAAGTTAATATTTGACAAGATAAAAGGTCGTATATATAGGAAGTGTACTCGCTTTTATTTCCTTGGCAAATGGATCTCGGCAACAGAATCGCATCACGCGGCAAAGCGTCACGGGCTCATCGCCATTCCCCTTGGCATACGTTCATGTGAGCCCACACACCACTAAAGAGATAAAAAGAAATATACATATATATATATATATATATACGAATGTGCGAAGTCATACACGTGCAATTTCGACCAAACTCCCGACGTTTCGGGTTAATGTTTGATGAGATAAAAAGGGACGCGATGTGGTGGTGGCTCCTGAATTTTTCAACTAGTCGGTACATACCCCACATATTGCCATATATGTCTATATTTTTATACTCACACACACATATATATATATATATATATATAAATATATGTATGTGAATGTGCGTGCGAGAGAGGATATAAAATATACTAGAGATATACACGTTGATCCCTAGCGAGTTTTGTTGGTTACTCCCAGGGTGTTGGGGCTCTTGGGAAGAAGTTTGGCTCACACAGTTCTTCTCTTTCAATATTTTATTACGGTAAATTGTATGATTCGCATATATAAACTCGTATATTGACTATGCGTATGTTTTTTCAGTTTTTCTTCTTTTTTTTTTTCTTATAACTTTTTTTTTTTTTTGGGATAGAAATTTTTTAATTCTATCTACACATTTTTTATCCCCCAAAACAATTTTATTATGAATGGATATTTAAATCGATTTTTTTCTGAAATATTTATTTGAATTTAATAATAAAAATTTTTTGAAATTTTTTTTCGATAATAATGAAATGAAAAATATTTATAAATGAAAAAAAAAAAAAAAATTATTTATGAACTCGTCAAATTCATATATATGCAATGTAAAAAAAAAATTCATTTTGAACATTTTACGACAGTTCATTTAATCTCAAAGGACTATTTTATTCTACTTTTCATTATATCAGTGTACGTATGTACATAGAAATACGCCCAAACTCATTGCAATGACGAAAGTTCAGTCTTTTTGGTGACATCATCTACCAAGCGGCTTGATTAAGCTCCTGGTGAGATGATGATGTCGGTCGGGATTGCCACGAGAAAATGAGTGAAAAAGTTCTGTGAGAGAGAAAGAGAGCACATGGTTTGCTCCGTAAACTTTCATCGTCCAGTGCACACTCATTTTTCCCTTTAATCACTCAACGAACTTCTCGACACGTACGATCTCATCGTGAACCCAGAGTCCTCACATCCCTATTCTACACATACACACACTCTCACTTACACATACACATAGAGTCATGTGTCCGTATAATAAGTTTTTTTTGTTTTATCATTAATATACACAAACTAAACACATACATTTTATTTATCAATTGAAATTCAAATATATCCCGCACATATTTATATTTACCCATGCAATATAATAAAAAAAAAAAAAACTTTCTTATTTGTTTGATAAAAATAATATTCTTTTGTGTTATAGAGAGACGTACTCAATTTGGAGCCAAGCAACGTTGCTAATTGCGTATCCAAAGGAAAATCTGAGGTATTTCAACTTTACTATTTTTTTTATCAGTAAAAATTTTATTTTTAAATAAAAATATATGTAAAAAACAAAAAAAAAATTCAATTTTATTTCATTTATCTTTTTTTTTTCTTCTTTTTTTTTTTCATGTTATAAAATCATTTCTATATACGTCGAGACAATTGGAATACGATGAAGTGTCATTCACTATTGAATAATTTTTTTTTTATCATTTTTTTTTTTTTTTTTTTTTTTTTTTTCTCTTTCATGCTTCAGTTTATATGTATTCAGAAAACGTGTTTTTGATGAATCATCTCGTCAAAGGTACAAACGACATTATTGAAGCCAATGTCGATTTTAGTTGTACATATTCAACATTTAATCCAAATATATAAGGCCACCATTCATATACATCCATTCATACATATATGAATACAATATTTGCATTGTGAATACCAGATTTTACTGATAACAATGTCAACATAACATTTCAACGTCAATATTTTTTATGTTCACATATAATATATATATATTCATTGCACACGTAAATAAAAAAAATATATAATATATTATAACGATAATAATAATAATAATAATCAATTGACAATGGAATGTAGTTTGACAGTAATGCAGATATTATTCAATCAAATGTTGTTAATGTCTTCGCATAAAATTTTTCGAATTTACCAAACAATTTTTACAATTGTCAAATATATATGTGTATATGCAGAGATTGAATGCCTTTTGCTGTGTAATATTTTTCTATCGACACGTTATTAATAACGTAGAACAAATCGTTTGTGAAACTAAAAAAAATATATATTGCGAAAAAAAAAGAAAAAAAAAAATACGTATCATGAAAAAAAAAAAAAAAATTAAAAAAAAAAAAAAAGAAATAAAAGAATGAAACTGAAACGCAATTGAAACACTCTCTCTAATGGTTATTGCCCATTTTCTTTTCCTTTTTTTTTTTTTTTTTGTTCATTCTGTGCAGCACTTTGACTGCCGCAACCACATACGAGTGATTCAACCAATGAGCGATGGTAACCGGTTGTACATCTGCGGCACGAACGCTCACTCGCCGAAGGACTGGGTGATTTACGTGAGTATATCACATTTTCATTTTTTTTCATCTCCTATTGTTCTCTGTTTTATAAATATATATATATATATATATATATATATATATATATATATATACATTACATATATATATTCTTTTGTTTCATTTCCCGTTGCTCGGCTCAAGTACCCGTGTAATGATACCAACGTCGAATATATACGAGTCCCACGTGGGTCTCAGACAACACGTGAAAACATCCACCTTCACTTTCTCACACTCTATTCCTCTCTTCTCCCCTCACTTCCACTACTAAAAATGTATTTTTCGTGTATTATTGAGTTGTTATTTAACCTCGAAAAAAAAAAAAAAAAAAAAATAATAAATAAATAAATAAACAATGAAAAAAAAAAAAATTTTAACGACGCGCAATTTATATTTATCTCTATGAGAAAACTGGGAACAATGAAGAGAAGTGGACATAAATTAATATGTGATTTTAATTTTTTTTTTTTCTTTTTTTTTTTTACAGAGTAATTTGACTCATCTACCGCGGCACGAGTTCGTTCCAGGAGTAGGAATGGGTATAGCCAAGTGTCCTTACGATCCCGCTGATAATTCTACAGCAGTTTGGGTAGAGAAAGGCAATCCTGGCAATTTGCCCGCACTGTATTCTGGCACAAATGCCGAGTTTACCAAAGCGGACACTGTCATATTTCGCACGGATTTGTACAATTTGACCGACGGTCGGAAAGAGTACAGTTTCAAGAGAACACTCAAGTACGATTCCAAGTGGTTGGACAGTAAGTACACAAAAATATCATTGACACTTGTACATTTTATTCATAAATTATTATTATTCTTTTTTTTTTTTTTTCTTTTTTTCATTTGGAAAAGAGAACTTTTTTTTTTTGTTTTCTTTTTTTTTCTTCCATTATGATCTGTCTTGACATTAACATTGTGTCATATAATAATACTTTTACCCAATTTCTCAATTGAACAAGCACAAGTATAATAGAGAGTCTGTAAAATTGTACTCACTGGTATTACGAATTACGATTGAATGAGAGAGCATGAAAAAGTTTACGTACATAGATATATATAAAATGCTTGACTCTGTTGGAGTGACTTTAAAATTATGAGAGGAGGGAAATGTCAAGCGTGTGCGCATATATATAGGGTGAAAAAGTGAGACAACGCCCCTGTAGTTCGAGTGATGTCGTTGTCTTGCTCACCCATTTCCAAGGGTGATATCCATTTTCTTTCTCTCGTACTATCACTTTCACGTCGTTCTCTCTGTTCTTTAATGGGTGGGCGATTCTCCGAGTAGGTGCGGAGTAAACGCAGAAAATGAATTGCCAGTTGGGGTTGGGCGCAGTGTTAACGCAGGGGGTGGGAAGGTGTATGCCATCAAACGTCGTGGAGGGTGCGAGATCTAGGAGTATAGTAATAAAATAACGCCCTACTTCGTTTTTCTCACACTCTTTCATCTTCAACTAAACGTCCCGTTCGAAGAACCCTCTCTCTAACATACTTGGAAGAAGTTAAACTTAACTCACTTCGTTTCACCCCTTTATACTTCTATCAAACAGTTAGAACATTCAATATGAGAAGTATATACATATATATTTTTAGTAAACTTTATTCTCAGTGCAGCATCAACGAGACTCGTTGCTTCGAGTTTAACCACAAAATCCGTCGATATATTCCCCTGAGGTACTAACAAACTTTGAACCAATAATAATAATAATAAATAAATAAATAAAATGAAAAAAAATTAAATTAAATTGAAAAAACGTGGCAGAGCAATATACATATATATATATAAATATACGTACATTGGTTATATATATTGAGAGAAGGTTTTTTTCAAACTTTTTTTATTTCATGATAAATTAATTATTAAACAGTTTTATCTGACAATAAACAAAATTAGTATATAAAATTTAAAATTTTTTAATTTTTTTTATTATTGTATATTAATGTTATATGGCATTTGATGTAACTCAGTACGTAATGGAAAATATTAAAAAGTTTTTTCACATTATCATGACAGTTGACTCTATATTTTATCAGTGTCATACTGGTATAGGATGTTTATTATATATTTCAGAATGAGTTTCTGTTACGTCTTTAACTTATACTGTGTACAACTTGGTGTACCCTCGGGATGCATGATTAGCCATTTGTTTCGCCGTTTAATTCGAGGCCGCGCCCTGAGCAAGCCACCCTCGAGTGCGCCACCCATCAAGAGCCCATTCTTCCCATCGAGTTTGTCTATTAGCAAAGGCGTTGATTAAACGACAGAGAGTGATCGTCATGGAGAGAAAGAGAATGAGTGGTGTGGGCTTGACGAATACGACTCGACATTGGGGATGTTTTGAATATACTCTCGTATATTTATATATGTTGGTATATATATATATATATATATATATATTTAATGCCACGATGTATAAGATGGATTTATATAGGGAACGTAATGTTTAGTATGGTACAGTGCTTTACAACAAGTATAATAAATCGAGAAAGAGATAGTGTGAAGGATATAAATATATATACGAAAAATAATAGAGAGTAATAGAGTGTAGAGCAAAATGAAAGTATCATATAGGATTTAGAATAATATAGTGTTAATGAGATCTGAATGCGCGTGTGATGAGATGGATTATGAGAGTGAGTAAGAATTAGTTGTATATAAACAATGTTTTTTTATGGTATTATATAACCGTGCAAAAAGTAATCTCCATGGATAATAATGTTGCTCTTATGATTTCTTTTTTTTTTTTTTTTAATGTCACATCTTGAATTTTTTTTAGGAATTTTAAAGTTTACGTAGAGAATTTTTTTTTTTTTTTTTTTTTTGTTGGAATTTCGATTTTTCTACACTTGCGTTGATATATTTTACAATCTCCCATCGCGCTTACAACAATTACCACTACTTTATATCTCCCTACTGTAATGTGGAGAATTCTTCGGGAAGATTTATAGCTCCATGAAAATTGAAAGTGATAAAATGTGCGCGTGGACCAATGAGCAAACGAAGTTTTGTTTTAACCCATCGTTGTTTTATTTTTCGCCGGGTTTTTTTTTTTGTTATTTTTTTTTTTCGGTAGTCTATTCGGTTGCGAAATTATTAACGTTTTCGTCGTCGTAACTTTTGGAGGCGGCTGTGCTATTAAACTTGAAGTTTTACGACAGCGTGAGCTATAAAACGACAAGTGGATGATCATTGAACTTGCGTTAAATTCATGGTGGCCTCTCCCGTCATCGTTGGCTTGCCCTATTCCTCCACCTCCGCCTTCTCCTCTTTTCGCCCGCCGCTTATTCGTGAATACCATTCAATGAAAACTACTATATAAGTCGTTTGAACGCGTTCTCTCACTTCGAAAAGCTTTTACCTCCATTTAACGCTTCCAAAAGCCACCGGGGAAAACATCGGTTTTATTGTTCTCCTACCACTTATCATTGCGCTTTTATTTTATACTTTTTCATACGAGCGAATTGTTTCGATGAATTTTCAAATCACCAATGCAATAATTTCCGTATAAATTGTTTTTATTATTTTTCATGTTTATTTTTTATTTTTTATTTATTTTTTTTTTTTTTTACGTTAAAATGTTTACATTCATTATATGACAAATTGTATAAATTAAATGTTAAAATTTCCAGCGAATCTTTACGAGTTTAATAATTATTTACAAAGTGCAAATGATTCACTTTAATTAATAGCGATTATGAGCATAATTAATTCGACTCATTGCAATATTACTCTCATTACATTTTCACTATAACAATTGCTGGTAGTTTAGTAAAATTAATTGCAAAATCATTCAATTAATATTATAAAATGTACATTATATGGATGTCGAGATAATTATTTTTTCAGTGTGATAGTAATTAAGTATTAAAATTGGAAATTGAAAAATATAATTAGATTAATATTTTTATTGTACTGAAATTAATTGAAGATTTTGTTTTTTTTTTTTTTCTCCATTCAATTTCAGAACCAAATTTTGTTGGATCATTTGATATTGGTGCACACGTATTTTTCTTTTTCCGTGAGACAGCAGTAGAATATATAAATTGTGGCAAGAGTGTATATTCACGCGTTGCACGAGTATGCAAACGGGATACCGGTGGTAAAAATATTTTATCACAAAATTGGGCAACTTATCTGAAGGCGAGACTCAATTGTTCAATTCCCGGTGAATTTCCATTTTACTTCAACGAAATACGTAAGTCACATAATAAATTTAATTGTCTTTTTTATTTATTTATTTATTTATTTTTTTTTTTTTTACTTTTCTTCGTTATATTTATTATCCCATTAATAACTGTAACAGACTTTTTTCCTTTATTCCCGACTTAAATATATTTACACATAATGTTTTATTATATTTTTAGAGAGTATCTACAAAGTCCCAGGTGACGATACTCATTTTTACGGAACATTCACAACTTCAACAAATGGTTTAATGGGCTCAGCCATTTGTTCATTTCACATTGACTCTATTCAAGAGGCGTTTCGTGGTAAATTTAAAGAACAAGCAACGAGTAGTAGTGCTTGGCTGCCTGTGCTTTCAAATAAAGTGCCGGAGCCAAGACCGGGTCAGTGCGTAAACGATACAGAAACCCTTCCTGACACCGTCCTCAATTTTATAAGATCACATCCACTAATGGATTCAGCAATTTCACATGAAAATGAAAAACCAGTATTTTACAAACGTGACATTATGTTCACGCAACTTGTTGTTGACAAACTTCGCATTGATTTTATCGGAATGGATCTTGAATATACAGTTTATTATGCAGGATCCAGTGAGTATTGAAATAATAATTTTTTTAATATAAAAAAAAAAAAAAAAAAAAAAATCAAAACTTTTTTTCATTGTGGCGGAATTTTTTTCGTTTTCTTTCAGGCGATGGTAGAGTACACAAAGTTGTACAATGGGTGGACAACAATGATAAATCGCAATCAATACTTCTTGATGTTTTTGACGTGACTCCTGGTGAACCTATTCAAGCTATGGAAATATCCAAGGAACATAAAACGCTTTATGTCGCGTCTGATCATCGTATAAAACAAATCGATTTGGTAATGTGTTCACGACGTTACGATAACTGTCTTCGTTGTGTTCATGATCCATATTGTGGATGGGACAAGGATACAAACGCATGCAAACCATATACACCTGGGTAAGTGAGATTAAATATACCATCAGTGCATACAAATGCCACTATTGTGTTACATTCACGTCTTTCTATCATTATTTTTTACTATTATTACTATTAGTAGTAGTAGAGGTAGTAACATTTTCATTTTAACTGTACGATATTTGCATGATATTGAGGAGAAAAAGAAACAAAAAAAAAAAAAAAAATTAATAAAATAAATTGCACAAAAGAGGATTGAAACTCATTGATGTGCATAATTCGTTTTTTTGTTTTTTTTTTTTTCTTCAACGTCACGTTCATTCGCAGATATACCATCTCTGTGAAGCACACTTTTATTGGATAAAAACAAATCGTGTGAAATGTTGGTAGAGAAAAAATAATAATAATAATAATAATGATAATAAGAACCAGAAAGAGAAAAAAAAAATGATATTCGATAATAAATCTCGTTCGTTCTTAAGTAAACGGGAATGTCCTTTGGTGCAAATCCGTACCACGACTCTCATTCCTCTCGAGTAGATCGCTGATTCCTATAATTTCTCAAATCATATTAAATATAATTTGATTTGTGCCGATTGGTATCAACAGACGGGGGGGATTTTCTAGCTTTTTTTTTTCGTGATCAATAAAAGAACGATCAAAACGTTTACGCAATTTATCTTCTGTACGTACTATAATTTTTCTTTTGTGTTTGGTTACAATTTTTTCAGGCTTCTTCAAGATGTTTCAAACAGTACAGCAGACGTTTGTGATAGTAGTGTAGGCAAACGCAAGCTGATCGTGACGTGGGGCCAATCCGTACATCTTGGCTGTTTCGTTAAAATGCCTGAGGTACTTATGAATCAAGAGGTCAGGTGGTATCACTACAGCAAAGAAAAGGGACGATATCAAATTGCGTACAAGTATGGCGCCGGCGGCGACAAGTTCATTGAGACATCGGAAAAGGGTCTCGTCATTGTTGGCGTGAATGAGCAGGATGCAGGCAGATATGACTGCTGGCTTGGGGGTGCGTTGCTTTGTTCATATAACATCACTGTTGACGCTCACCGTTGTTCAGCGCCGGCCAAGTCTAACGATTATCAGAAAATATACTCGGACTGGTGTCACGAATTTGAGAAATACAAGTCAGCAATGAAAAGCTGGGAGAGAAAACAGGCGGTGAGTTTCTAATGTATTATTCAATCTTGTTATTTTCAATTTTTTTGTTTAATTATTAAATAATAATTGATCCTAAATCCGCTTCTGGTTTTCGCAAATTTTTTTTGTTTTTTTTTTTTTATTTTTTATTTTGCCATTCATTTTTGTTTTTTGCTTATATGTTATAGCAATGTGCATCAAGACTAAACGACAGCAATCAAAATCTTCATACGAATGAAGTTTACGGTACTCCATTGGTGTGATCAATCAGGTCAACGGACACAATATCAAGCAGAGATTCCGACACAATGATCCACATTAGCGTCCAACCAAAAAATAATGTTTCTGGTGAGATTGTTGGTATATGGTGGTATTACACACCACTTTTGACGTTCATGATCTACCAATATCTATTTGGCATTGACGCTCTAGACAACTTGGATATTTATTAATAATTGTATAAATTGAACTGGATATAACTTACTTCGTATTTTTTTTCTTTTGTTACTTTTACTTTTCTTCAAGTAACGAAAGTGTTTCGGAAGAAGAAGAAAAAAGAAAAAAAAAAAAAAGAAGAAGAAGTAAAAACGCGAGAAAAACAAATACACAATAGTGCCATCGACAATTTTTTCTACATCGTCGGGACAATTAAATAATAACAAAAATAAATAAATAAATAAATAAATAAATGAATAAATAAATAATGAGAAACAGCGTGAAAGTTTCACGGCAGCAGACACTCCAGTTATCGTCATACGATGACGCGCCGTTATTGCAATAATAATAATATTATTATTAAGAGTAATAATAAAAACGATAGAAATAGTAATAATAAAAACAATAATAATAATAAAAATAATAAATAGTAGTAATAATTATATTAATGATAAATATAATAATTATTTTTTGTTCATTAGAAGTAAAAATCATTATCATTTTTAACTCATCATTAAATTAAATGTAAATAATTATATAAAGTGCAACGCGACGCGTCATCGATCGACATCTAGATGACCGAGATTACGAACTCGCTTGTCTGTTATATGTCAAGCGTGTATTTATTTATTTTTTTTTTCTTTTGTTCATTCATATATATTTTTTTCTTTTTTCAATAAATAAGCGATTTTTCGATAGACTGAGATACAAAAAAAAAAAAAATAAAAAAATAAAAAAAAAATAAGAAAATAAAAAAATGAAATGAAATAAAGTTCGCTCGTTCATCACAACTGGAGGACCAAGTGACTATAATTGTCAAGTCGCCACATAATTTGCGCGTATAGAAGCAATTTTTTCTGATAATTATGAAGAATTGCATGTCAGTACGCAGTATATGCGAGATGCACGTCAAAAGTATTCTCTGTTTTCTCAGATCTGTGATATGGATGGGTAGAGCCAAGTGTTGAAAATAAAAAAATAAATAAATAAATGAATAAAAATAAAAAAAATCCCGTGTTGTGCGTTATAAATGACGTTCAAAAATACGCCCCACAAAATAAATTTATTATCTGGGGATACGTAAAAAATGAAAGTGCGTTCAAAAATAATATTCAACGTACGGGAGTGACTCATTGAAAAGTCGAATACAATTATAAAGCGAGATGTGTTGACCTATCATGTGTATTATTCAAGGTACCCGCATTACAGATAGGATGAATATAGAATTTAATATGAAAAAAAAAAAAAAAAAAAATTTAAACAATATCACCACTTCTATTCCCATAATTTCGTTTTTCAATCGACTGAAAATAAAAAAAAAAAAGTCAAAAAAAGACTATGAGGGAATGAGTGAGAGAATGAGGGAAAGGGTGAGTGAGTATGTATGAGTGAGTGTAAGGGAGAAAATGATGTGACTTCAGTGTGATTGTGTAAATAGAAATTAATGATTCGTGAACGAAGAAACGGGGAAAAAAAAAAAAAAAAAAATTTGAAATACAATAAGAAATCACAGTTACGTACATGAGATTAATACCGACGGCTTCATCGTAATGACCAGTTTCATGCAAGAATTATATTCATTTATATTTGAATTTTACTATTTAATTTTTTTATAACTATTTCATCTCGATCGTTAAGTGATTGCATACACATATGTATTTTTATTAATAATTACTCTAATTTATCATTCAATAAATATTATTCGTATTTTTTTCTGTCAATATTTCAGTTTTTCAATTCGATTAATTTCAATTAAATTACACAGGATATTATGAATTATGGCAATTAATTTAATATACATTTATATAAAATTATTATTAAATGAATGATAAATAATTTTATTAATGGATTCATGATGGAAAAATAATAAATAGTAACAATAATAAATCCAATTTTGAGAATGTCGTGGCAACGTTAGCGAGGGCCAATTTTGTAACATATAATGTTAGTAGGGGTCCATGTTGGGGACCCTGTGCTATTTTCCTCTGCCTCGTCTACCCTTACCATTTTCCATTCACTATATACTGCCACCCCCTTTACACCGAGGTACTTATGCACGTGTTCATGCTCTCTCATCGTGGAAATATTACGAAGTATCCAAACCAACAGCCAACATGCACAGGGTCCGAGAAACATTTTCACTCAGAACATATACATATACATATACAAATACTAGAATATATTCAACACATTTAACAACACAAACAACAAACTGCCATCGAATTTTGTCTCACTCATGTTCCTATAACTTTCGTTTTTGGCCTCTCTTCCTCTTCATCATACATAAAACACCAGACACATTTAACGATTAATTTTCGTGCGTGCAAGCACGTACGTTCCTTGCGATCATTATTATACATACGGGATTCAGGAATTCACATGTAAACTCTAGTAGACAAGTCTAATATTAGCGTAGATATTAGTGTTTGCGCGCTAATTTTCTATGAACCAAGTGAATGGAGCGGGTTTTATGGTTTATTTCTCTTCTCTTGTGTTGACTCATGGGAAATTAGCCAAATGTATCTATAGTGCGAGGTACAAAATCGGTGAGAAATTTGTATATATGATTTAGAAACAATTTTGAAGTTCTTTGATTTGTATTATCAAATGTTTAATAAACAAATATATACATATAATCTTTTCATAATAAAATTTTTATCAAAATGTATAATTTTTCTTTGTATTCCTTGAACAAACTATTTTTGTGAAATAAAATTTTTTTTGATGAAATTTTCCAATAAAAATTACACCTGCCAATTTTCATCAATCTAAAATACTTATCGAAGAACTTCAATTTTTTTATTGTATAAAAATTAAAATGACAAACTGCAAACACATTCATACACACACATATACATGCACGTATATACAGAAACAAATTTTACACGCAGATTCACAACCGTAATCCAGTGCAAATTCCATGATGGAGGTGAAAATAAAGTGATAGTACACATTCATGCCGTCGGTTTGTAAATAGAAAAAAAAACAGAAAACAAAAAAAAATCGTACACATTTACATTTATTTTTATTTTTAAACAATTTTTTTTCTTCAATTCCCTTGTCGATGTTTTTTAGATTATTGTCAATACCAATGAGATACTATCGGGTCCCCTGTCAATGACTTTGATATCATTTGAAGGCGGTATTATTTTTTTATTTAACTGTGAATGAACGAGGGGTAATCTTGTTTTATATAAAAATAACAAAAAAAAAAAAAAAAAATAAAAAAAAATTGTAATTATTAAGCTCTGTACAAAATACTGTTGCGGCGAGTACCGTGATAAAAATAAACACTAAAAAAAAAAAAAAAAAAAAAAAAGAAAACATGAACATGAACATGAATAAATATAAAAATGAGGCGAATAAGATCAGACCGGTGAGAATAATAATGGCGTAGATGATTTAATTTTTGTACCTTTCGTCAATGTTGACGAATCAATTTTTATTTTTTGAATGTCGATTGATGCTGTGGATGGAAACAACAAAAAAAAAAAAAAATTTCACGAAGAGGCTAATTAAAAACTAGTGTGGTCCGTAGCCAACAAATACAAAAAAAATAAAATTAATTGGTATCACAAAAAAAAAAAAAAGAATAAAAAAAAAATAAATAAATAAATAAATAAAATAATGAAAGAAAGAAAGAAAAATAATAAGAGATATATGAGATTATTAAAAATGTAGAAACACTGATCCTCGAATAAATGTGTACTGGCTATGAGCTTTGACAAGTATTGGATAGTATTAAACATTAAAAGTAAGATGAAACTTCAACAATGAGTAAAAATTTATTTCGCGCATCGATTCTCAACAGTGTCGTTTATGTCAAATTTATATTTAAAGAAAAAAAAAAAATAATAAATATGAAAAAAAAAAAAATTGAGTTTTTTTATCATTAGTTTTTTTTTTTCATTCATTAAAAAACACTCTGGTTGTCATTGACATATTTGAAAGTTAAGAGTGGACGCGCGATATTCAATGATAATGAGTCTCGCTCATTTGTAATATTCATATGAAACTGCCCGCCTATCACACAGCGAAAAAAAAAAAAAAAATAATAATAATAATAATAATAATTAAATAAATAATGAATTTTAATAAAATATGGACAGAGAGAAAACGAGAGAAAAAGGAAGAGAGTATGAGAATGAATACGTAAAGAAATTATTGATTTTATCCATTGCAGTGTATAAAATAGAATGGGCTATATTGGAAGTGGCATAAAATTTTAAGATAAAACAAAAAAAAAAAAAGGAAAAAAAAAAAATAGTAACGTATAATATGGTCTTTGACCGAAAGAGCCTGAAACAGGATCTCGGATAAGGGTAAATGTCATTGAAAGATCAAAGTTGGAGTTTGAAATAAATAAAGAGACAAAGAGAAAAAAAAAAACCTCTTTCATATTTCAATTCATCACAACTTAATACAATAGGAGTATAAATAAAAATTAATTAAAAAGAAAAAAAAATAATAATAATAATGAATAATAATAAATAAAGAAAAACAGACAATTGAAGAAATATCTGGATTTTGAATCAGGCTCTTTGGTATGTCGGGAGTGATTATGGAAAGCAATCTAGGACGAACCTAATGTTGTTAGAAATATTATTTGTAAGATTATCAAGTATTTGTATATGTTATCTCATACGATTGATGCGCCGAAATACTCGAGATGTGCCTCTATTTAAGCCTAAACATTTAAAATAAATGTTTTTTTAATTATCAATTTTTTTATTTGTATTAAATGTAATAAAATAGTTGAAGAGGTGGAGGGTAATCATTATAGTAGAGTCGAGATTTCGACGTGTCAATCGAGAGTGGGTAATGCTAGCACGATCAGCGTTACGTGGGATAATCAACTTTATATAAATCGGTGGATTATTCCCGTGAAGCTATAGGAAATAATACAAATAATTTTTTATTTTTATTTCTTCAATTCTTTATCAATTATCATCATCATCATCATTATTATTATTATCAATAATTATTCATTATAATCAATACTGTGAGATGAGAGAACGATTGATAATGACTCATTGAATATCACTAGAACTAGCCAATGACTGTCTTGCAGTTCCAGAAACCTCAATTATGTATACGTATTTTCCATTTATTATTATTATTTTTATAATTTTTATCTATTTTATTATTTTATAAATGCTCTGACTGATATAGTAAGTTTCTCTCTTGGTTTCATAATTACCTGTCTACTATATTTTTCCCCTTTTTTATTTTTATTTTCTTTTTTATTCGTATTGTACATGAGTTTATTTTGATATTTAGCGCTTATCTTTAATTGATACCTCGTGACACAGATTCGTAAATGCGATTACCAATTGACTAATAATTCCATTCATCCCAGTGGTACGTATTCTTATTTTTTATTTCACGTCTCCGCTTTTTCCGCACGCGATTCATTCTTCTTGCTTGCATTATCAGCCATTTGATTGAGTGCGCGAGTGGCGGAGAAATGGAATAGAGTAAAAATAAGAGAATAAATAAAGAATCAGCGCTCGAAATAAATTATTATCCGTAATTATTCGGATCTAATTGTTCTAATAAAACGACAAAAATATGAATGGATGGTTAAAAAAAAACAAAAAAAAAACCCAAGAATGTCGTGTTATTATTTGTAAAATTGAGAAATAAAAAAAAAAAAAAATTGTCGTAATTATTTTTCATTAAAGAATGAATGTTGAATGTAAAATAAGTGAAACAAAAAATTTGTCAAGTGTATGAACGTGAGAATTTATATGAAAATAATTTTTATTATATATAAAATTCGTGCGTACCAGTTGACGATCTTGATGTGCCACCCATGCATATAAAATGTCGTTGATCACGCGTCATCGTCATCGTTGTCACGTGCGTGAACGATATTATCATTAATAATCGCTATTCCCCAGTATCAATTTTACTTTTAAATATTTTTATGTTTTTTTTTTCTTCCTTTTTTTTCTTTTTTATATCTCTTTAATTTCGTACCAGTAAGTGACAACCTCTAGATATTCACCTAAACCTAAAACATCCAATCGCTATTTTTATCAAAACGAAAAAGAAAAAAAAAAATATGTTAAAATCTTTAATAGTTATCCATTGTTCACTATTGCTATAATAAAGATTTGCTTTAATAAATGATCAACAGTGAATAATTATTTCATAATCCTCAATAAAAATATTCCATCCATACAACTTCTTTTTTTTTTTTTTTTTTCTCACTTTTATTACAGAAGAATTATGTGAAAAAATTTTCATAGACAAATAAAGAAAAAAATGAATAAAATAAAAATAATCAATACAATTGCAAAATATATTTTTTGCCATTCTCTCATAAATAAATGAAAACACGAAATTTTGCTCGTAAACTTTTATAAATTTCCTAGCACGTTTAACAATTTCTACAACCATTTAAAGGGTTAATCGTGCAAACCGATCTTAAATATTCGAGAAGCAAAATGAGCTATATACCTTCAGAACACTTTCATCGTTGAAGCAAATCGATTCGTACACCCTCGAAACTACTCCAACTCTTGACGTTCCCACCACCCTCTGTCTATCGCCCCACTACCTCCCTATTTCTCTCTATCCATATTGTAGCATGATAATAAATGATTCATACAACTGTGGAGAATCTTTAAATTGCCATTGGTTAAATCTATAGACTTGCTGCCTGACTCAAGCAATAACGTCATGAGGTATCGATCATTCTACTATGACGTCACACAACCAACTTCTAATTTATTGATAATTGAATGTGACGTCATTGGATGATATAAATATTATAAACCACAGTAGACAGTAGGTATATTCAATAAATATTTAAAACAATTATTATGACGTGGTTTTATATAAAAATTACTGATAACTAGAACAGTTTAATTGTATAGTTGATCTATAGACAATCATATAAAGTGAATTTATTTAAACAATTATTCTATGCAACGACTATCTTTAAAGTTATATACTACTACATTAATATAAATTTATGAAAAAAAAAAAAAAAATGAAAAAAAAAATATAAATTAATTTTTAATTATTTTTTATTATAATTATGAAAAAAAAAAAAATATCACATTTACAAATACAATGAATAAATAATTTGCAATAGATCTGATCTAATGAAGATAGAGAGAAAAAAAAAAATTCATACAACACAAATTGCATTTTTATTTAATTACCCTGGAGTAAAAAAAATGAAATCGAATATTTATACAAAGATTATCAAGCAGACAGAAATAGAAATATCTAATTGTGAATCAAATATAAAACGTGGATCATGACCAACAACAACAGTTCATATATATATATATATATATATATATACCATAAAACCTATATCTATTCACAAACTTAAAAATTGAAACAAGAATGTGAATGGTGGCACGTACGTATGCGTTGTGCTAATTAAATTTCCACACCGCCACCTTCACATTCTCCTCCAACACTATTCATACATTATACTGCTATTGTAGATACACAAATGCATATATACATATACATATACATATATACAGAGTTGGCAATACTCGTGCAAGTAAGCTCCATACCGTGCGTGTTTACAAGGGTATACAACCCCTCTGTTTGCCCTTATTTATACTTCCTCTCCTGTATAACCCGGATGTTTTTTCATCTTCATGCAGTCGAGACACCCCTGTGTTTTTTCATGTCCCTTTATTTTTCATTTATATATATATATATATCTCCACACACATACACACACACACAGACACATTTATATACACATAATTATATACATATTTATATATATATATTTTTTTTTTACTTTCATTAAAGAGAAAAAGAATTTTTGAATATATTCGTGTAGGGGTGGCCGAAGGCCGGCTCAGACATTGGTATAACGATAAAGTTAATGGTATCCACATTCTCGTGGGTGCTTAACTTCCTCATAATGTTCCACCTGCATTATGAAAAATACCTTGTTGATACTCTATTTATCCACTAGATATTACATATAAATATATATCTATACGTATAGTGTATAATGCGTTAGACACAGGTGCGTGTGGTGCACATTTATATATATATATATATATGTTAAGTATAAATGTACATGTCACTGTGGTTTTCATATTATTTATATATTCACAGTTCTATTTCACGTAGAATATTCACGATCGATGGTAAAATGGTAAATACTGTACTGTTATATGGTATAGATACAGCTGCGATGAAATTATATAGCCATGAGTACCCAGATGTACTTTGGAAATTTTGTGTGGTAGGGGATGTCGAGAGAGTAAGTATTCGTGATACAGAGTCATCACAATATTTTATTTACATCATCACCTATTTTTATATTATATATAATTTTCACGGGAAATACAATATTTTTTGATGAATTAAAAACTGAGAAATATTAATTGGTATGTGTACAATTGGACAATGTCTATTTTTATTGTTTAAAGTACGACACAATATAGGAGAGAAAAAGATAAATGTGGAAAAAGAAGAGACGAAACGAGACGAGAATGATGATGATGATGATGATGAAGAAACAAACCTGTATATGTTATACTTATCTCCAGACATCGTTGACATAGACTCAATGCCACTTTTATACTCTTCCTCGTATTCTCTGGTCTCGCTCACTTGGCGCTAGGTCAATAGCCATTGTGCTTTAAACAAAGAGCTTAAGGTGAATTGTGATGAAAATTCAATGAAAGCAGCAGATTTTACCGATGAGAAAGATCGTGGTATATACAGTCGTAATCTTATATATATATATATATATATATATATATATATAGTGTGCAAATGATTCTTGAATTATTGAAATAATTTATGGATAAGACGTAGAATGAGAAATAAAGAGAACTTGTATGAAATTATAAAAGGAGTCTATAAAATTTGTATTATAATTCACGTTAATAACTTTTTAAATGTTATAATTACGAGATTTAATTGAGAATGAACGACATCCATGCACAGTTTGTCCGATATTGTTATGTATTCAGTAGAACAGACTGGACTTTAGTCAGACTAGTATAATAAAATAGAAAATAGTTGTGAGATATAAGAAAAAAATTACGAAAGACTTTATGTGTATTGAAGGGTTTAATGAGGGTAATGGAATTTTTCAACAATAAGAAGAGGATTCGGTTAGATGAGAGCTACATATATTTGCATAGAACGAGGTAAAATATAATAATGTCTACAATTGTGGGGAAAAGAGAACGGAGAAATTGATAATATCAACGCGTACTGTATTCGTATGTTTTCTCAGTATTACCACGTAGTCTATGGTAACGTTTGAAGATCCCAAATTTTAATCCCAATAAGAAACTACAAAGGAAACTGCAACAAAGTGAATTTATTGTCTTGATAATGAGGAGAAAGTTATTTTGAAACTGTATGAGAATGGGGATGTATAAAGTCGAGGATTATTTTTCAGAAAATACAATGAGCAATGGAATAACTACAATTTCCGAATTTTCTTTTGTACGCAGTTTGATTTTCCTCATGTTGAAAATAGAAAAAAATCCTGGTAGGTCCAAGTCTACACACACCACAGCAACTCTAAATGAATAACATGGAGATGGGTCGCACTAACTTTTCCAATTGATTCGACTTAACTGGTAGAAGAGAGTTCGCCATGGGATACGACTTTTACCACCATAATTTCTCTCCAATGCCTCCTGTAAAACGAAATATCGCTAAAAGTTACTTCGTACAGACGTCGACTTAACATCACTATCCTCTCTCATGCCCAACTTTTATTTTTCGATTCGTTTTTTCGCTGTTAAGTAAACTTGAATAATATTATTTCTATCAGATTTTCACTCCATAAATTTTTTTATATATTTTTATTAATTATTAATCAATAAATATTCGGTGTGATTATGTAAAAATGTAAATGATAAAATAAAAAATAAATAAACAAAAAAAAAATTAATTCTTGCTTGTGACCAACTTATTATTATTTTTTTTTTATATTATCAAAGTATCACGATTATCTCTCACTCGCTTTCACATACATCTCACATATTAATATTCCTGTGGTATTATCCATCCACTCATTTTAATTGATAACATCGTCTATTCTACATTGCCATAACCATAATCAGAACTAACCGTCGTCAAAACTGCTTATATGTATATATAGGATTCACCCGATTCCTAAGTTTGACGCTACCTATCAACATCATAATCCTCCATATACCACAAATCTAAACATCATGTTGCATATCTCTGTGAACATCAGTGAATAAATTAATTAAAAATCAAATAATTAATCCACAATATTTTAATTTTAATTCTTTGTGTATTTTTTTCAATCGATATAATTCAATATCAAACAGTTAATTATTTTCCTATAAAATATAAGATCAGAAATAAAAATCAATGGAAACATTGACATTTAGTGAGAAAATAAAAATATAATTTCGTACATTGTCAAAGTAATAGGCTTTATACTGTAGATGTATAAAACCACCATCATTCTCCATGTTTACTATATACATAACCCACATATATATATATATATGTTTTACTTCATCCTACATCACCCAACGAGATCTACGGTAGGCTTTAAATACATTCAGTACTGCCTACGTGGCAGCTTGACGTATGTTGGCGTTGTGCCGCTGGTTTGACTATCCTCACAGGCTTTACCCACAATGAGTACGAAACATATAGCAACCAAGACGTTGAACCTTGAGTGTTTCCAACATCTTGAGTGACGCCAAGGGTACGTCAACGTTGACATCACTGTAAAACCAATGGGTGAGAGAATTAAACATGACGGAATAGCGTAAGGAATGTCATATAGATACAAAGCCAAGTTTGTCGTCGTACATAAATGCATGTATTGTAAAATAAGAACACGAAGGAGATAGATAATAATTAAATAGTGAGTAGAAGAGAGAACGAGAGAAAGAGCAAGAGTGTGGGACAAATGTGCGCCATAAGATTGTCGAGTGGTGGTACCTCTCGCGGCTTATCCTGTCATGACATCTTTCGTTAAAATATGTTTCAAGTGGCATAATATAAAGATTACAGGGTGGGTACGTGACTTGACATAACTCAATGAAAGCTCAGAGCAAGTTAATTAAATCCACGACAATTGTGAGGGAATGAGTGAAAGGACCAGACGAATAGAGAGTGAGTGAGAGTATAGACAAGTAGATGGGGAAAAAGTAAAAGCACTTTAGACAATCGTTATTTTACTATAGACCACATGGGGCTTCTGACATTGGCCTTATATTATTTTATTATCAATGTGTATGTCTATATAATTCTGATGGATATTGATGAGAAAAAAAAAAAAAAAAAAAATTGAATAGATAAAAACTCTGTTTCTCACTTTTATATTCTTGTTTTATTCTGTCGATTTTGTGTTCCTGCCTATAGAAATATTCACCCCTCTTAACAATATTTTATTTTTGCTTATCACTCAGTGTATAGTATTTTCTTACGTTCAAGTCACTTTTCAATACCTTTTTCATACGCGTTACTGCTTGATGTACCATCCACCTACCAATTTCTATTTCCGTCTTTTTCACTGTGGTTATCAAAGCCCACAGTGAAGTTTCCTCCCATCATCTTCGTCCTTGTCATTTTTACTACGTATATATAGTATGTTCTTCCTTCACTTTCATAGCACCACGACAAAATAATATTCCAAGTAATCTTCCGTGTTCAAACGAAACTCTGAGTGGATGCAAAATGTGCGTGAACGCCACGACAGCCAACAGACTCGTTGTCTCTTTCCCTCTCCTTTCCCTCTTTACTCTTCATATCCTTAAAATGTATATAAATATATATCTATGTGGAATTTGAAGGGAGTGAAAGAGATACGGGGAGGGAGTAAATGAGCGTTTATAAGACGAAGAAATAGGAAAGGGAGAAAGGGAGGAAGAGAAAAGGAGAAAAAGAGAAAGAAAGGGAATGAGATTGTTGGGTATGAGAAGTTGGGTGAGCGAATCGTCGGAAAGCTTGAATATTCTATTTTCACTAGAAACGGAATTTCATTTTATGAAAATATTCAAGTTGCATAAGTGTATATCTCCATCATCGTTTCAAAATCATCATAATCGTACGAGAGTGAATTTTATCGGATAAAGATATTACAATATTTACTATTAAATATTAACATTCAAGTTTGAACAGATGGAAAATAATTTGAAATAAATCTACCAACGTACATTGTCGAATATGTTAAGGTGAGTATAATATTAAATGTATCCAGGTATATATATATATAAATAAAAAAATATTGATCTAAGTAAACTAAAAATTTCATTTGACAGCAGTGAAATTCTCATTTATTTCAGTTTCATATACGTTCACACACATTCATATATGTGTATATAAATGGACGCAAGTGGTCGAAAGTACTTGAAATCCACCTCGGCGTTTGTACTCAATGGGTAGAATAATCTAATAATACGTTTGCATGGTTTTATATCATGTACCATTCCATTATTTGCCTGGTGAACGTTAACATTCGATAGCTTGGGTTTTAATACGATTCTCGTTGCGTCGGTAGATTCGTTTGTTTGGCCGACGGCGGTTGAGTTATCGATATCAGGGATGAGAGCCGCGTCCGAGCGCGGTTACACGCCGCGGTGAACAATTCTCACGGTCTTTTCCCTCTTCAATATATTTATATACCAATATATCCATACATTTATAGCGATGTATTTGTGTACATATATAAAATTTGAATGCACAATACGTTTTCCAAAATATTTTTAATAAAATCATGATGCTTAATGATTTTTATTTGTTCAAAAATTTTTCAATCATTTATTTCCAATTTTATTCGTTTCAGTTACAATTGTTTTTTTTTTTTTTTTTGTATACGAGTAAAATTTTTAAAAGTACAAAGACAATAAAAAATAGAGTGGTGTGTAACTATAATTTTTGGCAACGAACGTAACGAAAGCGATTGGAATTTTTCATTAGCTTTTATATTATGATTGTGTTTCATTTTTATATGAATGAAATATTGTAAATGTTCGTTGTACAATGAGATTTTTTATGATGCAAAATTTTAATTGTAAAGTGAGTGTTCGATTAAAAAAAAAATTAATGAAAAACGTATTTTGTTTTTTCAATCCCTTAACATTTTTATTTATTTATTTATTTATTTTATATTTTTGAAAAAAAAATTCTTGGTACTTAAATTCTGGTAGATATAAAAACTTAACCTATAAACGAAAAGTTTGTACTGGATTATTAACCAAATTCCATATTCAATTTTGTTACATATACATAATTAAATGAGTAATAAAATTTTGTCGTTACTGTACTATAGTGTGTATTTTGATGTCTATTTTAATATTAATCGTGAATGTATGTAGCATTAAAAATTTTCGATAGTTTCCTTAAAAAAAAAAAAAAAAAAAAAAAAAATTGTCAATATAAAATTTACCACAAATTTTTCATATATTCACTTTCAGAATTCCATTAATTTCATCAATAATATTACAATATTTTTGGGGTTACTGTGGACATACGCACTTTATGAGTTAAGGAAAAAAGCGGAGACAAAATATTCAACCAAATCGCCGAGGTGAAGAGGAGTTTTTCCCCATATTTTGTAGTCACTATAGATTTTTTTTTATTTTCTTTTGTTATACATAGAAACACCAAACACCAAGTGAGAGTGGGCAAAAAAGTCTTTGGCATTATGCTAATCCTTTTGAGGACACGTGTTTGTAATGGCTTATTTTTACGTGACCGAAACGTCGTCTAGAAACACCTCGACGACATTTCCATGAGAGAAAGAGAGTTGAAAAAAAAAAAAAAAAAAAAAAAGGGAAGGGAGTTAAAGAGAAATAAGAGCGGGACAGAGATGAAGCCACATCTCTTTTACTCTTTGGTTCGCGCACGAGATGACGGTCTTAAATTTAAATTGCTGATTAGACGCGCAGCATCCGGTGGATATCAAACGCACACCCAACAGATTTTTTTTCTCTCATCTTAATTTCAGGGGCACTGGATAACATTATTTTTTTCTTTTCCACCTCCATTTTTTTTTTTTTGTCGTTTATTTCTTCATTAATAGAAAAATCATCAAAGTGGGAAAATGAATAAACTTTGAAGAAAAAAAAGGGGAAAATTGTTTTTATGTAGATTCAATTACACAGAACTAAATGAATTTATCGTTATATAATCGTATCAGGTGTTAAGAGTATTAAATGGAATTCCACTCCCACAGAATGAGCACTAAATATATGTATATATATGTTCAATTGCAATGGGGAATGCGTACTCGCATTCATCCGTAATATCAAAGTTTAAACGGACGAGTTGTCCATTAAGCGGCAGCGACAATTTTAAAGTAGCGATAGCATCGTCCGGTAATTACGACGTTAACTTCGTTCACCGTGTGCGAGCAAAAAGTAAATTCCAAAACAGAGATAGCTATAGGGCTGATATAGAGATGGAGTTACGCAATTAAGGCGAAAGAGGTATAAATATTTCGATGCGAAAACAGCGAAGCGTGTGAATTAAGAAAAAGAAGGGAAGCAACAACACGATGAAAGAAGAAAAGCACCACGAAAAACGAATAGCGCAGAGCAAGTTAAGTTCTCAACTGTTTTGTGAATATAAAATATTCAAGCTCCCCATCAGATATCACTAAATATATCGCTGCAAATTTTATTTCCCTTTCACAGATTTTACCCTCTAACCTGATGACATTTCAAATATATAAAAATAAATTTCAAAAATATATTCATCTGTGTGATTATGTAATATCAACTAATGAACGTAAATCAATTGAATATTCAAATTATAGTTTCATTTTTATCCTCATTGAACAATGTTATATAGGTCAAGCATAATTTTGGCATTTATCCCAGACATGTCTACATCTGAGCTACGTTCCAAATGCCAATTTTAATATTAATTTAACTATACTTTTCATGATGTCCTATTTGTTTCTACTTATTTCTCCACAATTATTATTATTATTTTTTGTTTTATCTTCTCTTCTGATACATTGTATTATTATATTTTTATTTTTTCTCCCAAGAAATAGAGTAGCATTCAATATTTATTTGGTCATTATTCATATAGATGAGAATATCCTAGCAGACAACGTCGCGCGTTTTCTCTCAACGTCGTCTATCCTCACAATTCATGCATAAGCTTCCATCTCCATAAAGGAGTTAGTGGCGTCATCCTTGTGGGTACTCGTGTTTCATGAGGCTTACTAGGGGTGGTACTAAGCTCTTGGTGACCCACATACTATGTGAGCCAGAACAATGATTCTGTTAAATGAATCTTATCATACGCATGTATATATAATATGTACTTTACTTTGAAAAAAATTATCATCTGTTGACTTTTATCAAATTCAACACTACATATTATATTTATTATTCACCCATTTAGTTATGTCAATTGTTAATTTTTCACGTGCCCATTTATCGATACTTTCAATATTAAATTTACTTCATAAAATGTTTATTTTCATTAACTTCCATTAATTACACATTGTATATTAATTATTTACTATTTCCATTTAATAATTAATATTCACAAAATGGGACACATTTTATTGCTCATGATCACTGATAATATCACTATATGATGTAATTTCATCACTCTACTGTAATCTATTGTGTCTTATAATGTACCATCAAGCGTTGAATCATGAATATTATGAGTGACATTAGAATTGTCTTCAGAATACATACAAGTAATGTGACCCGGTTAACTAAAGATTATATTGCTTCTACATATACATATATATATACGAGAATCACTGATATTATCCATATAATCTTTGTTTCAGTTTTCTCACTATTACTGGACAGACATTGGTGAATCGTGCACAATTTTCCATCACACTTTTCTGTTACTTCTCTGGCAAGATCTCCTTTAAACCATTATCAAGCGCGCAATAGCAATCGTATACGTTGCCAAATGAGTACCATAGTATATATTATATATACGGAAAGGATAGAGTAGGAGACGGAGGAGGAGGAGGAGGAGGCAAGCGAGCGAAAGGAAATCCTGCTGACTCGGCAATCCCATAGTCTCCGCTTTGGCGTACACTCGGCGAACTATTGTTTCTTGTTTCGTTGATGCTTTTTAGGTGGTCTCACGCTTGGCTCTATTCCACAACTATTTCTTCTTCTTATTCTTCTTATTCTTCGTCTTATTTTTGCTTTTCCTTCGTTCACGCTTTTTCCTCGTTGTATTTCGGATTTTTCTATTTTCCTCGTTTTTTTTTATTTTTTTTTTATTTTTTATTTTTTTCTCTATATGTGATATCGCGTCGACATACGAACGGGAGTTCTAAATTAGGTCACGGGCCCCAGGCAATATGAATGCACTGAGTGTTCAGCATGAGCTTGCAACAAGCAATCGTTATCTGTATATGCTTAGTGATTCATGCAATAAACACAGAAAATGATACTCATGCGTACAACTCCACCTGATAAAATGTGTATACAGTTGTACACAAAAATTGTTGTATTGAGATTATTTAGTTTCTGTTTTTATAATATCACTCATTAGTGATGAAAATAAAAATATATGAAAAAAAATATATATATATTTTAATTGGAAAATTTTTTATTTCGTAATGGAAATAAATTTGTGAATGAAATGATAATTTTATTTTCATTTTCTTATTAATCCAATGGGATGTCGAATGAAATGAGATGATAGATCTTGTGGGACTTTAGTTATGTTCCCCACTTTTTTTGTCATTCACTCAAGTATTTTTTTTTTTGCTTTTTTTTTTTACTTCTTGTCACCATCATACTCCCAATGGATTTTTGCCGTTCGTTTTGCCGTCACTTCTGGACTTGGAAGATAAAAATAATTTGAGTAAGCTCGAGTGAGTGAATTCATCATTTGTTATCCAACCATACCAAATGCGAGAAAAGATATGAAATGTAAGAGTGTATAAGTGAGATGAGACACCTTTTGTTTCAATTCCTCCATTCTTCGCACTAGAAAACGCGCCTTTAAGATCACATTTTCAATTAAACCACGGAGAAAGACCAAGCAGTTGGCAAAGACAAATCAATCGCTGATTCGGTGGTTGAGCCGACCTGGTTGCATTTGATGTTGGGGTGGCAGTGAATGAGAAAGTGTAAGGGGTACGAGTATTGTCAATCTTGGGGAAAGAAGTGTGCTGAATCGTGAGTTAAGCTCTAAGCCAAGATTGCGAAGTGAAGAACGTGGGAATGCATTGGTGAAATTAAATTCTTAAATAAAAATGAAAAAAAAAAAAAAAAAAAAAAAAACAATCGAAGAAAAGGAAAAAAATTATGTATATATATTTTTTTTTTTTCGAGTTCTTTTTATAAACGAGAGGGTGAATAATTTTTTTTCCTCCCCTTATACCAATTAACCAGCACTAATTGTCAACTATAAACAATTTTAATTTCCTGTGGGTGGTGTTAAAAGTTGATTAAAAGCTTCACGGCCTCATGTATATTAATAATAATCTCTTTCTTTCTTTTTTTTTTTTAAATACACGTTATACGGCAAATGGAAATTGTGGTGGTCTAAAAGTTCGTTTATTAATACGAATTGCATCTCATAAAGAATAAAAATGAATCGAATAATAAAAGCACTGAAGTATATCTATATATATATATACATCGTATTACCTTACTGAGGGTTTTCTATACTGTCCTTAATTAGCCGACAAAAATATATATCTCCACGGGCCATTTTACGTTGCCTCCCATCACTCATTGCCGCCTCAAAAATTCTCATCAGGAAATAAAAACAACTTTAATATCGTCTGAGGCAATGCCGATAAAGTAAAAATTTGTATATGGTTAAGAAAAAGAAAAAAAAAAAGAAATAAATAAAAATCTCATTCATAGTCTAGATAATACTTCTCCATTAAAAATAAAAAAAATAAAAAAAAAAAAGTGTACAAGAGAAAAAATAAAATGCAAAATCTCTTCTACTTGAATAGATTTTTCTAAAAATTACCTTTTAACTCTCAGTGCACGAATTTTACGTTGGTAATTAAAATAAAAATGATCGAATTTATTTTTATCCTGTGAACATCTATTCATTGAAAATTATTCATAAATATTACAGAGTAAAAAAAAAAAAGAAAAAAAGAAAAGAGAAATATTATTATTCATACAAGTTCAAACGTATCATAAAAGGATTTTAACGGAACTATAACTACAATGACGCGTACACCGAGAAAACTTTTAAACTGTCAAAGCTCGGTCCTGAACTTTCGTTGGCAATATACGAGTTGAGATCGCATCACGTTGCCACAGAAAAAGTCCGAGAGTTACCAAGTGAGATGTGTATACAAGAGAGTAACGAGAAAGAAAAAAGTGAAGAAAGAATAAGAAAAAGAAGATGATGATGAGACAAACAGATACAGATAAAGATAGACAGAAAATGAGAGAGAGTGAGTGTTCAGCAGACGTTGTAATAGTATGAGAAAAGGAGTCGGAAGTGGCGTTGAGTGGGCCCATATGCCACCTGGAGGATTTAACGATGCGTATCGTCAACGGGTTAACTGAAACAAAACACAAACTGAATAATCAACGTAAATGTGTCGCAATATGTATGCATATATCATAATAAAGATGATCCTTTGCCATCCTGTGTATTCAGTATCAGTTCAAAGCTCATTCCCGTGACTCCACTAGTTCCGGTGTTTTCCTGAATTTAACGACTCTATTCTTGAGATTACTATGCAAACGTATCCATATACGTGTATAGATTCTCTCACCATCTGTATTTCTCTGCACATTTTCTATCTTCATTATCACCTATGATAACTGAATGAAAATAATTATTGTCGTATAAAAAATACAGAGAGAAGAGGCAAGAAAAAAAAATATATTTGTATATATATAGATGTATGAGTATACATAAAAATCTGTATATGTATATGTATATACGTGGGTGAAGAGAATCGCCGGAAACGACACCCTCGCTTTCGCAAATTTGCACGTTAATCACCCTCGCTTTCATGCTCCCCTTTCAAAAACAATATCGTTCCACACGTCGATATCCTATTTCCCTTTCTCCTTTTATCTAACCACGTCCCATCCAATGACTCTTGAAAATCTCACAATGTTCAATGAGGATGAGGGAATGAACAAAAAAAGAGTTGGGGAGGAGAGAAAAAACAAACCAAAAAAAAAAAAACAAAAAATCAGTCAAAGGATATGTATACACGTATTACAATGGTGAAATGAATAATTATAAAGTATTATATGAAACAATTGGATGAAAAAAAAATATTTCAATTGATGAATATTATGAAATAAAATGTTGATAATATAGAAATAACAGCTTTGTCATAATGGGTGGAATTTTTGAAAAGCTCGTATTCGCTTAATTCGAGTCTCTAAAGTGACGCATGGAATACAAAATTGATCTTAGCATGATATTATCACTTGGACATTATTCCACGGCCTCAACATCTTAGAAAATTCTCGCGCAGCTTTTCCCCGTTGAATACTGTTGCAAAAAATATACAGAAAGAAGAAAAAAATAAAAAAAAAATAATTATAAAAAATATTAGTGAAATAGATATACTGCAATGTATAAAGAGGATGAAATTATTCTGACATCTTTTGACAAATACAACATTCATCATAATTTCATGAATAAATTTATGATAAATAAAAAAATATTCTCATTCAAATAAATAAAAAATGGTTGAAATTTATTTAATCAAGTCTGATATATATAAATTAAATTAAACACATTTTGACGTTGTGCTGTAATATTTAATGAAAATGAAATAAAAATAAAATGAGTATTCGTTTCTTCGCTGGAAATTGAGAGATGAACAAATTCCCGAGAGTAATCGACCGTTCATTGTCCAAGAATTCATTAAATTCCACGACATCGTTGATGGGCATTGGTTCTCTACTTCCTTCCCAACAGCACTCTCTAGTATACGAAAAAAAAAAATGAGAAAAAAAGAAAGAAAAAAAAAAAAAAAAAATTAAGAGCTCGGAGATTGGTCGTTACTCATCTCTATCAGTTATATCTTCATTATTCTTATAAACTCTTGTGTTTGTGTGTACGTGTTGCGTAAGTGAACAAAAATCCAATACAGAATTTTCCTTTTATTGCACCACAGTCGATCATTGACTGAACGAATCTTAACCGCAACATGCAGCCTTGTAATGTTTCTTCCGTGGCCTAACACTTACGCGAGTTGGCTTCTACCGTGCAATAAAACACTATCCAAGATAAAATGTGTTTTTAACAGCCGACCGGAGGTACTTTGAACAAAATTCAACTTCACAATATACCTACACATCGATATATCGTATTCTAGAGACAGTTTATTATTTGTCGAACCATTAAAGTCCCATGAAAATAGTATATGAGAGGGTATACAGAATATAGTATTGCTGGAGGATAAACTTTAATACCCAATAATCATTTGAAACATTTTACGATTTTACTGGAAAACCCATTAGTATATTTATTCATATTTCACGGTTTTTTTTTTCTTTTTTTTTTTTTTCTGCAATGCTGTTGCGGTCATAATCAATGTAAACATATCGTGGTATTTATAATGAAAATTTATTCATCTGCAAAACTGCTGGAACAAGTAAAAAAAAAAAATAAATAAAATAAAATAAAATAAAATAAAATAAAATAAATAAATGAGAATACTTTTCATTACAATATATCATTTAAAATATAATTTATATATATCACAATGAAAATAGATAAATTTTTAGATAACTTCAACTATCACAATGAATACCACTTCAAACACGACATTTTGTAGAATTCAATTTATTTTATCTAAAAAATTTTACTAGTACAGTACATTGCAATCACCAGTAACCAACTGATCCATCTCTTCTTTCCATATATAATTTCTTTTTCTCTTGAGAATTATAGTATATTCACGTGTAGCTATATATCCATTTCCAACGTCAGTGAAATAGATTTACGTAAAAAGTCTTATATAGTCACTGGTGCACTTCCATTTCCATTTCTAACATTTCTACCGCGAATTACGACTTACTCTATATCTACCTGACCCAATAGACATAATCAAATTCTCCAAGACTCAACTTAATTAAGAAACTCAAATGATAAAAATTAGAAGATGAATTTTTATTTTTTTTTTTTCTTAATCCCACAATTATTTTTTTTCTACGTTTAATCTCTTATTTTTTTTCTATTTAACTTTATTTGTATACACATGCTCGTGGAAAACTTTTAGAATCATTATTTAAATTGTGGCAATGCATATATATATAAATATATATGCAGTGTGTGTGTGTGTGTGTATTGTATCAAAGATGTTAGTACGTGGGTACAATGTGGTTTCAAAGTGAACTGTCGGCCAGGAAGACCAATTTCCCAATTAAACTACCGAGTGAGAAGAACCCCAACTAACCGGACACCCTTGAAGCAGCAATGAGCAACAATATATATACAGAACACATTCGCTCCCTCCAGTATCCGGTTGGTCCAACACCCCGCTGGAGTTACGCGTGGTTGCCACGGCGTAGAATCAGTAAGAAAGTTACATTATTGCGGTGTTCCGGGCTTCACGGACCATAGAATCTTTAGGTCGCGATGGTATAACTTAGATTCAGTCAGTAGTAACGGCCGGTTTCCTTAACGAATAGTAGGGAGGATGTGCACTTACGCGTCTTCTATATACTCATGATGTTCATACTATTTTCCCACTTCCCTTTCAACGTTCCATTCTTATTGTCTCATCTGCAGTAGAGAGAATCCAACCGTTACTCTTATAACTCTAACGTTTGTATTCCACTTTTATTGGTGTATTATCCTTTCTATCTTATTCCCACTGTGTAAGATCCCTCTCCACAACTTTTTGCCAAGTTTCAATGGGACTACATCTTTTAGTAAAGATATTGCGATGCCCATCATTCCTCAAGTCATTTCATGTTTGTGGTTAACGCACCGGAGTATGAGAATTTATTTCATCTCTCTCATTCAAAGGGTTTAATATTTTAAATCAGACACTGAATAAGTCGAGTGACTTGTCTGTTTGTGAATAATTAAATTAGTCATGGGTCGTTTCATTTTTATTTATTTAAATAAATAAAATAAATGAATAAAATAAAAATAAAAATAAATAAACTTTAAATTTGGCATAGATATAAATTTTTCTTGATAATAATTTTTAAATTAAATACACAAATTGAATTGAAAATTCAATAGTGAATTATATGTTTTACAGGCCTGCCAAAAATTAGCTATGCAAATATCGATATTTATTCGTGACTTTTTCACTTTATCAATATGAATATTGGGTTATATATATATATTCAATGTTGTAAAAGTTAATGAACATAAAAATTTGTGTTTCGATGTTTGTCAGTTGGATATATATGTCAAATGAAAAAACTGGCTCTACTCCAACTGGGCACTCATCCTCTCATTTTCCTCCCACTTTTTCCTCTTCTCCCCTCTTATTCCCTTTCTCATCCACTATTTAACATAGTATACATACAATACATATCTGTATATGCATATAAATAAATAATTCATCTCTTCAAAATGTTATTGCACATGAATTTTTTTAATTGGCGATAGTAAAATTTTTTTTTTTTTTTATTTTTTTTTTTCGTGAATTGAAGAATGCATGATTAACAAGAGATATAATTAGGTCACGTTGTTAATGAGCATCGTAAAATTTATAACATAAATTTATTTTCAAAATATGCATTATACATTAATTGATAACCTAATTCTCTTATATTTCAACACTCGACGATGTTTAATAATTGGATGATGCTACTATAATACAATATGGAAAATAGTGATCATGTCTGTACATCAATATATATTCTCATTGGAGTTAATGAATTAATTAATTTTATAAATGTCATTTATTAGATGAAATTGGCATATTTCCATATGTTTATACATTCATTTATTAATGTGTATATACGGATATGTTACTACATAAATATGTACTAGAAATAAATTTGTTAAATCAATGGACACTGTCAATACTGTGTAAATATATTCGATACGTTGATCAAATGGTTATATAGAGTGTGGCAATTTAGAGATTGTTGAGCACATGAGTTTGCACGTATACATGTATTGAAGGTAGGAAAAAACAAAATCGAAATTCTCTACCGTTATCGTAAGCAATGCCCTTGGTCTGGCTTTACGACCATTATTCTTATCGGCTCAACAAATTCAACTTGATTTCCTATACGGACTTTACATTGCCGTAACGTTCCGGGCAAATATACAGTTGGTATATGCTTATACGCAACGTTACCATTCTACTATGTCTCTCGTCGTCTAAACTCGCTTTACGATAAAGGATTAACCACGATCGTCGTGTGAGGTTGGACGTTGCTGTGTCCGACTGGGCAACAGAAATACTTCCAATTGTCTCTCTTCTATTTCTTTCCTTCTCCAACACTACATCACCCTCTCTCACTTTCACTTGTATATTCTCGTTTACAGGAGACAACAAAAATAGTGAAAAAAAAAAAAATCATTTTTGTATTTATTGAATAAATTTAATTGAAAAAAAGCACGAATTTTAAAATTCTATTGTTGAAATTTCCAACGCTAAAGTAATAAAAATAGAAAAATAAATAAATAAATAATGTAATATAATATAATATAATAAAAGTGGAAAAATTTTTATGTGATTAAAAAAATATATATATAAAAAAAAAAAGTTATACGTATATATATTTATACAGTAATTTATGAATATATGGTGGGGAAAAAAATCCTGACGCCGCATAATTTAAGTGATATTTTATTTCATATATGCCTGCAACGCTCAGATTTAAATAGAAAAACTGTATACGTGCATACACACAACCCCCACATATATTGTCTCTCGTTTCATCCTATTTTTTCTCTTTCCACCCTTCTCACCCTCTTATTCATCACACATAAAACGCACGGTACTTATTTTTAGATGCATAGAATTTTTCATAGTGTCCGAAACTCGTACAATAGAGTAAATTTTGTGGACCGCAAGTGACAATATATTTGACGCACTTAGGTCGTTAAATAACGTGTCATGTCCTATCACTATCTAGATCCCGAGTGGTTAATTTTTCTCATTAGTCGTCGCAGTTGGTGAGTTAACTATGAAAATTATTTATAGAAAAAAAAAAAAAAAAAAAAAAATAGAACGAAATAAAATGATGAATACAAACAATTTTGATTGATTAAAAGTTTGAATTTACGTCTATTTATTTTTGATGAAAATAATTATCATTTACACTGTACATAAGTTAGTTTGATAATATAAAAGCGAGATAAAAGGGAAAGGCAAAGTAAATAAAAACGATAAATAAAAAAATTAATAAAGAGAGGGAAGGGAAAGAAGAGAAACAAAGAGCAAAAGTATCAGTGGATAAAAGTGGAATGGATTGTAAAATCGAAAGAGGGGTTAAAATATCAACCCACCGTATTATATATAGTATGCTCGCGATGACGTCCCCTGGGAGACTCTCTCGAGTGGCGTATGGTACACGCAGTCTGGCGCATAGTCTGTATAATTCAGTCATATCCATGCTAATCCCACCGGCCGCGCGTTATATTCTCCATGATGGATGTACAGCCGCGGGAGAATTGCCCTTTTCATTGAAATACAACTAAAATTAAACTCATTTGCCCGCCCATTTAGGATTTACGATCGCATCGCGATTCTCTGCGTGACTGCAACACTAGAAAACATTTACAGAATTCACATACAAATATTTTTTTTGTATAAAATGATTTTTTTTTTTTTTTTTTTAATGATATATGTTACCTCTTTCCCTCTGTTTTTATTTTACTGATACGTGATATTTCATGTTCTGTTGATAATTAAAAAAATGATATTTTTCTTTAATTTTTCAAGTTTTTGTATTTTAGTATCAAATTTATCATTGCGGTGTTTTCGAATTAAAAGTGAAGTAACTGTCGTATTAGCAGTAGTAGCAGTTGTAATATTAGTAATAGTAGTAGTTTTAGTGGAAGAAAATTGTCGAGACAAGGGTAGGATAAACGTCCATCGAATAGAGCTAGAGGTCATAGTTTATTAAATGAAACGTCGGTCAAGATGCCAGCAGTGATATGTAAGGAGAGAAAATCTGAAATAGTCAGACATGAAATTCGTAGAACACTGTAAGCCGTAAAGTCTGTCTATATAGACACACATATATATTTATATATACGTGTATATAAGAGTGAAACTATATCAAATGTATGTTTTTAATCGAACGTTTGGTGGAGTTACGCACCAGATGTTGCTGATACGTGAGTATATAAATTTGACGGTTGTACCGATACTTATTTCAATTTGATATAGTGAAGACACACCAAATAATATTGCACCATGTAAAGATGTTTTATTCTTTTTTTACATTATATGATTTTGGCAATTCGTTGAATGTTGAGAAAATAAAGAAAAAAAAAAAAAATGTTAATCTCTGTCTGTCTACTAGTATGAAAATAAGAAATTACAACTATATATATGAAGATGTGTCGACATAAACGCCTTTAGTTTTCTCGCTAACGTGGAAAAAATGTAAATGGCCAAGTGCTTATCGGGAAATTCTTGACTTCACGAAGAAGGAGAAAATGGTGCGAATAAAACGTGAATATATGGATTTAGGGGAGGAGAGAAAAAAAAAATAGAAAAGAAGCAAAAAAAAAAAAGAAGAAACAAAAAAATCAAGAGAGGCAAAGAGAATATTCTTTTTTTTTTTTTGCATCCACCAGCTGGTACGCCACAATTCTGAATAAGGTGGATATTCAATTTTTTTTTTTCTCTCGTTACTTTTTTCTAGACCAATAATGAACATTGAGATAATAATGAGAGAAACCATAGTGGACGTGAAATGGGTGTTCCACAGGTTGCCAGTCAACTGTGGATATATTTTCACTTTGGAAAATCGATTGTGCCCATCAGTGAAATATACATGCAGCTATTTATATCTCACAAGTAATTTTTTTACACACATCAATGAATATATATACATATGTATTGTCAAAAAAATTTTCTATTAATAAAATGAAAGTTTCACTTTATAAAAAAAAAAATTTTGAATTTTTTTTTTCTCTTAATTTTCAAAAAAAAAAAAAAAAAAAATTGCAAAGATTAAAAAACTATTAAGATGTCGATAAATATTGAGTATTGCGAATATATATAACTGTATACGTGATACATAAAACGATTTGGTGACCGTCGTCGAGATATGTTTTCTCCCTTGGGTATGATACGAATGATGGTGAGTATGTAATAGAGGGGATGTATCCTGTACGTGAAAGGGAGACGTGGAAAAGATTGGACGTAAGAAAAAAAAAAAAGAGAAAAAAAAAAAAAACGAGAGGGAGAGAGAGAAATTCATAAGTACAGAAGAGTAGTTGGCTTATGGGCATGTGAGCAAATGGTTTAGGTGGGTTCACGGACCCCAATATTTTCGTCTCGATTTCCTCTGAAATAGATCGTTTACCATGATCAAAATGACTAACCTGTTGCCATATACTTTTGGTATGACTACTTGAAAATCAATGAACAATATGGGTATTTGTAGCTAAAAATTTTCTACACGATTTATTAATTTTTTTTCATTATTTCAAATCAATAAATTATATTTATATCAAATTATACAATGTATATTATTATAAAAAGCTATTTACAGTAAAGAGTAATTCATTGATGCACAATATTCGTAGTAATTGTATGGTATTATGTTTGAATTTAATTATTAATTGAATACAACGTGTATATGATTTAAACTTCATCAACTGTATAGTAATAATTGAGCCATATTAATGTATGAGCAGTATTGATTTTATTTATTATTTTAATTTTGTTCTATGTTTATAATAGAGTATGAATATATTCAAAAATTTGAATCGTACTAAATGTTGAAATGCCACACAATCAAATAATTCAGTGTATACGAGTGAGGTTTACGCCCGGGGTCAATCGATTCGACATAAAAGTTAATATCAGAGTAGAGATAAATTGTTTTGTAATGAACCCATATCATTGATGAACTGGCGGAAATTTCAAGAGTTTCTTTTCAACTTCATCGATAAGACCACGTTTATTTTATTATATTTTATATTCTTTCAATGTAGTCGACGACGTGTGTGTTTTCAAATGTTTCATTTAAATTCCATGAAATTTAACGAATGTGCACTAATTCTGAAAATATGAGGCAGGAAAATGTTGAATGTGTTTGATACTTATGCGTGAGATAAGAAAACTGACATGCTCTTGTCAGTTCCGCAGTGAAGCTTTAATAGATTATGTCTGGTTATAGGTGCTATCAGCATAAGTGACACTGTGCGCATTTTGTTCTGTAAATCCTATGGTATTATCATTGTCATTAGTCCTAAGCTTTTCATGTCGACTTTATGTCTAAAATGCTAGTTGTATGTACGTCAGTATAAGTATAGTATATTATCATTTGATATAGGATTTCAAATAAATTCTTTGCAAATATTTATATATAAATATCCCATGAAATTGATATGAATTAGGAGGGAGAAGAGAAAAAAAAAAATATACATATCTATATATATAAATTGTAAGATACAAACAGAAAAAAAAAAAAAATTGAATTATATATTTAAGAAGTTAAAATATAATTTTTTTTATTCCAAATATTATGACAAATTTATTTTTTATTATCTACCATTGAATTTGTGTCGTAATAGACGAAATGTTTCTCCATGTCTGACATGCAAGGACTGTACCTACTGGGGCAATAACTGAATTTTCCTCGACACGATTCTACTTGTTCCGCGAAACGCTCAACTGCACTCGGAAGAATGAATAAAAACGACTTCGTGTGCGACTCTGCACGATATTCCTTTTATATACATGCACATGTATTCATTTTGACACATTCAATACATATCCATATATATATAAAAGTAAAATTATTTTTCATATATTATAAATTTTTTATTTTTTTTTATTTATTGTATTTTCATATTTTATCGTATATCAGTATCATTTGATGTCAGTGGTGAAGAAAAAAAATACAAAAAAAAATTATGATCATATTGAAAGATAAAAATAAAATGCTTTGCAAGTTAAATTTGATCAATTGTTTATAGCATACCACAAAATGCTGACAATACATTTGGCTTGATATTGGTATGAGGATAGCGTTATAATTGGTTTTATCTGGTACTAGTTTTACCCTTGCCCCTCGCTCGACCAACGACTAGTTGGGTTCATAATGCAAACGATTGTTTGGCACGCAAACGACTGGCCCAACAGCAGCCAGTCTGTCTGCACGATATTACTATTTGCACAAAATTACAGCCGCAAGATTGCTGCACTTATGAACACTTGAATTTCGATCAAGTCGAGTTCACTACCATATATGTATACATACACATTTTAACTTTCGCGTGTAGTGCAAAAACCGTTCCACTCAATGATTTATAAAATTTTACGTTAAAACTGGAATTTTTATTGATTTATTATTATTATTTTTTTTTTCCCTCTTTTTTTTCTACGTTTTCACATACTCTTTTTTTCACGTTTATCATCGATCAACTCTGTAACTCGTATAATTTATATCTATTGTTACTATGGCAATTATTCTAATTATTTCATGGAAAAAAAAAAAAGTAATGTCTAATAGAGTAGATATGATAGCGGTCATTTCAGTAATTTTATAATTTTTCCACGATTATTCGATTATCGAGTGAATAAATTTATGTGAAATTTCTGGCCAACAAAAAAAACAAAATTCCATTCATAAATAAATTTCCAGGTCTAAGAAATCTATAATGAAAAAAGTAATAATATTAAAGCGGAATTTATCAACACAAAATTTGATTCCTGAATTAAAGTGTTGACGTATACGCTCGTGACAGTCTCTTTGAGACAGTCACGACGTACGTTCACAGCGTTCAAATTTTTTTTTTTTTTGTTATTTTTTTTTTATTCCCTTCATTTATTTCTTTATTTTTTCATTATCTTATTCGTCTAGCCGACAACGTCGTCTCTTAATTTTGCAAATGCCAGCAAAACGCTTGGAATTCAGTCTCGTCGGATGCATTACCGCGTTCGTGGCTAAATGTAAAAGTAGATGAAGACGAGGAAAATGTGATAGATGAAAAGCCTTTGTCCATATTCTCACATTCTCTATATATCTATAAACTCATTAAATTTTCACTAGCACGCCAAACATAGAAGTAGGTCTTCATTGCACTCTTTTTAGTTTTGTGTGCCATCCATCATGAAATAAGGAGTTATCATCTATTTATTATATGAATATTCAAGCAAGCGTGAAACAAAAGATTTCAACGGGCATTTTACAGGGGTAAACTTTTCCAGTATCTCGCAATCTTCGTCTCTATTTTATCTATTCTCGTGCTTTATCACTGTTTATCTTACGTAACGTTATATGAAACACGTGGACATTGGCGATATCGTGATCTTGTCGACATGTGAAAATTGATTAAAAACATACACATCAATTTCAATATAACCATTTTTTTCAAATCATCACACATTCCATTATAACTCAACTCGAATTTGAATATGATGGAATTAATAATTATTCACTATAATCTCGTGTTTTAATGTGTGTGTGAGAAAATTTAAGAGCTATGGTATATATATAAACGTTATTTCGTATGGAAATGTCAACTGCGTGGAACAATTCGGGATCCATTTGGTCTACTATTGTTTCAATCTAACCCACTTCATCGTTTGGTCATCAGGCCGGAAAACACTAACTCGCTGTTACGAATATAAATGTACACGCACACATATATATATAGTCGTGTATATATATTTTATGTATGCAGTATAAAAAGTGTATATACGTGCGAACAGCAAATAGAGAAAAGAGTAACGGCAAATAACGGGCGTGGCGATGAAAAAACAACGCAAAGTTAAAATTTCCAGCGCACTGATAATGTTATTATTTTTAAATTTCACTATATATATATATATATATTTTTTTTTTCAAATTTTTATTTGTTCATCTGTCGTGTATGTAAAATGTGTTCAAAGTACATATGAAAATAAAATATATACATATATATATACGTACATATATAGGAGAAGAAACAAAAGAATCAAGTGATTGATTATAAAATTGAACCAATTAATTGTGTGTGCAATTGATTAATATCAAAATCAATATAAAAGTTCTAATTTAACGTTAAAAATGTGAAAAAAAAAAAAAATAATAGATGAAACAAAAAAATTTTTAATATAAAATCACGAAAAAATTATTATCATTCATTCATAATAGAAAAAAAATATAATGATAATAATAATAAAATATGGAGAGATTTTTTTTTTTTTCTCTACGTAAACGTTTTTTTCACATAATTTTATCGCACTTGTCTGATAATGTATCAACTCTATGCCCATTATTCTTCTTTAAGTGTAGCAATTCCCTACAAAAATGTGTTCCTTTTAGGCTCACTCATCTAGCACAACTATAATTCATAATAAGAATTTAGTGAGTAAAGAAACCATTCACGAAAATAAAAGTCGTTGAGCTATTTTGAGTGTAGTCTACGCGCGGAAATGCAGCAATCTAGAAGGTGGTATATAAGTTTTTGCAAAAAGGAGTTCATCGACAAAAGATATCGGACAATGGGCGTAAAGGCAGTTATACATACACATTTATATATACATACATATAATACGTTTATATCTATATGTGTATAAAGTTGGTTTGATCGCCTGAACACTCTCTGATGGCAATGGGGAAAGTACTTGAAAGACTTTGTGTGTGGAAGAATAAGAGGAAAAGTGAGACGATTCGATGCATTCTGATCGTGAAAAACGAAGAAGAAGAAGCAGAGAAAGGCAGGAACGACTATAAATATTCGGGACACGAAATGGCGGGCCCCATAAGTTTGCTTTATGGAGTGGAACCCCAAGTGACTCTTCGATATATACATATATATATATATATAGACACCCACACATCTTTGTTTCACTATTCTGTTATTTCTCTCCCATCCTTTCATCTCCAGTGATAGCAGTGACACTGAATGTACTCACAGTTCGATGCTTTTTTCCCAAATTCTGTGCATCTAAAATCGACGAAAATTTTCACACAATCATATAATTTATTATCTTTATAATCATTTTCTATTCGAATTTATATCAATATGTCGAAGTAATATTATAAACCGACTACTGATATTTTTGAAATTGTAAATTTTAAGTAATTTCTTAATTTTTAAAAAATTTTTATCTATTTTTTTCATTTTTTTTTTTTTTTTTATGGACGAATTTCGTGACACGAAGACCCAGAATATTCAATATACATTACTGATGGGAGCCAATATGGTACGGCTAACACACTACACTTCCCTTCTGATGGTGGTTTCCACTTTCCCTCTATGTCTGGCTGTCGCAATGTTTTATTGAAATCCATCGTGCAATATCGGCAAACTCCCGGCGTACACTCTCTTTCACTAACGCATCGCACACAACAGTCACTGAAAAACGTCGATTCTATTCTATATGCATACGTATATATAAATATATATATATATATATATATATGGAAATAATATACATAGTAGAGGTGGGGCTGTGCCAAAATTGCTGACTCGCATATGCGAACGTCATACACTATACACCAAATAGCTCACAGTTCTTTCTTCTCTCAGTTTTTTCCTTTTATTTTTTTCCTTTCACTCTCTTTGTGTGACTATACGCTTGTTAAATTTTCCAGATTTTTCATACCCACTTTATACACCGAGATTCACACATTCACTCCGACCAGTCACTTATTTATTTTTGACTCTTTTAACCCAGTAATTTTATTGAGTTTTAAATTATTTTTTCACTTTTATTTTTGAGCGCTTTTTTTTTTTTTCTTTTTTATTCATAATAAAAATGATAGTGAACTAGTAAAAAAAATTTATTGTATTGATTAGCAAGATTAAATAATGGCAGTAGATACACAAATGAAAATTTATGTGTACAATAATAAAAATATACATTTACAAATTTTTCGACAAATACATTATATATACAGAATAAAGGTGGAAAAGTAGCAAAGAGCTCGTTCAAAATATGTATTCTTACATACAATGTATATTCTCTTACCTTTTATTTCATGTTTCAACGCGCCAGTTTGCTCGGTTAAATCCGGATTGCGGAAATCCACAGTTTGTATATAGTCTCAAAAGTTGTTGAAAATATTTTTTTTTTTTATCCACTCTCCTTTTACTTCTTATTTAGATTTTTTTTTTTTTTTTTTTCCTGTCTATACGATTTTGTTGATTTTTTTTGTCCATATTCTTTCACACATATATAAAAACACGTTCAGTGGTTGATTTCTATGTGGTATATAGCAAATAACCCTAAGTTATATTTTCCGAGAATATATTTATTTATATACATATATATATATTTTTTTTTTCCCAATATCTCATCCTTCAACATCAAAACTTTGAAATATATATATTTATATATGTGTGTGTGTGTCTAGCGTATACGAATGGCAATAAAATGCACATGAAGATTCGATCGGACATAAAACTGCCTGTTATCCATAGTTCTTTATATAATATATATATTTTTACATCCTTGTCGCGGTATAATTTTACCTCACGATCGTAATATTTAACTAGATGTACAATAATATATGTTGACATATTGGCTATAGCAATTCAACAGAAAAAAAAAATAAATAAATAAATAAAAAATAAAAAAAAAAGATAAAAGAAAAAAAATTGAAAACAAAAAAAAAATGTCAATGCAACACTCGAACGCATAATGCAATAAAAAAATTTTGTCGTAAAATATTTAATGCTCGTATCCATTTTGGTCACAGGATTTTATTCGTATCATTTCACACGCGATTTATATGACTGTACAATCATAGAGAATGAAAAATATTATTTCGTACTTATACGAGTATCAATATATATTATTTATTCTTATATATAATATATATTTAGTGAATTCGATATTTTTTTTTTTTTTTTTTTTTCCTTGTTAAAAATCTCAATCACATTGAGAAATATTAAGACCGTATGCATGATCATTTTTCCAATGTGATACGAAATACTAGAGCGAAAAACAAAAAAAAAAAATAATAATAATAATTATAAATTGGATGTCCATTCGTTTTCTTAGATATTTAATGATGGGTCACTTGGGATTTCTCCCAAGCCAAAGCAAAGTATAGTGTGCATATATGTATGAAGCCTAGAGGGTTTCAAATAATAATGATATACTGAATTACCCACATAAAACAAATGTTTGCGTGTGCAATCACTCATTGTGTGAGAGATACATTATATATATTGAAACAATTCCATTCTGTTGAGCCTGTTGTCCCACACCATCGTCAGATAATGCTCAGAATTAATATTTAATAAAATTCGTGCCGAAACATTTGAATTTAACATGCAATTAATATTTTATATTAAAAAACAAAATCCCATAACTCGTCTCAATAATAAACAAACACTAAAAATACTGGTTTTTATTCTATTTATTAATACAACGTGAGGAGTTGGGTAGTGGTGGACGTTACAACGTCGCCGTTAATCCCCTTGGCCCTTTGTCATTGAATAAAATTCACTTAAATAGTCGTGTACTTTTTTTTTGTTTGTTTAAATAATCATGCAACTAAATTATTTTAAAAATAATTTGTTGATATTAGAACATTGTGTGGATTAACCGCTTGCGTAAAATGATTATTCGAAGCGTATAAATTGTATTTGGATATAATACGATATCAATATACGCATTCGTGTACTTGCATCATCAAATCGCTACATACAAAATGTTATCGGGTCTCTCGATGCTCAACTGAGACGATTAATAAATTTAAATTGATTATAATGAATATATTAATCTATTGAACAAATAAAAAGACTATGTACGCAGCCGGTTTGCAATAATATTATATAGTATTCTCAATTAACTATTCGTCTATTATCCATCGATATAATATTGTGATTGTAAATTTTTTATTTTCCATTATGAAGCGAGAGATGTAAATTCGCAAATGTGAGTACCAATAATTTTTTTTTTATTTTTCATTATTATTATTCTCATGTATATTTTTTCAATGTTATTATTATTATTTTTTTTTTTTCGGTTTTTGTTTCATTTTGATCTACTTCACTGTACGATTATATTGGAAATTTTTTAACTACGGTTCCATTTTAATGTGAATAATGAAAATGTTACAGTGAGGATAATAAATAATTTGATACACTACCAATTTGTATGATTAAATTACTCATTAATTATACATATTATAATCAATAATTGATGATTTTTATAAGCAGTAGAAATAATAAAAAAAAATTGTATCTTATATAACATTACAATTATATTATTTTTTCAGTCAATTCAACTTGAATAAATTACAATTGTACAATAGTAATAATTTTATTATGCAACATATGTATATATTATTTATTACATTTTCCTCTACTAAAATTAAGATTAAAGAGGTATATAATAATTACCATGAACATGTTAATAGTATTTTATAGTACCTCGTTACATGTAAATGACATGAAATCAGAAAATCTGTCTTCAATCTATTAAAAATTTATAAATATACTGTGATTATTTGCTTTGCATTCATAAAATAATTACACAATTTATTTCATCACTTTTTTTTTTGCTACAGATATAATCAAGATTAAATAAAAATTAAATATCACGAGTTATTCACTTTGATGTTAATTGATCATTGAGTATATTTTTTTTTTTTGTTTTTTTTTTTTTGCCAATTAAATATTAAATGACAAATTAAATGTCAAATATTATATGTAAGACTGATTGCTATCTTGACAAACACCTGTGAGTCGTTAGCGTGTGTTTACATGTAGGTATGTATGTATGTATGTATTTATATGCATGTGTCACCGGAACCCGTTGAACACATTAATGTCTAAGTTATGTATGCTTGCAATGACCAGGGAAACTGGTCATAAATCGACCGTAACAACGTTCAAAACGTTGTTCTCCATTACATCACGCCAGTACATATACACATACCAACCAATATATACTACCTATTAAATAAATTCTGCCAAAGTATTAAATATTAATATTATTATTATACCTCCATTGTCACCTTATTGAATTATCAATCAGAAGAATATAAAAAAATTTTAAAAAAACACAAACGAAAAATATATAAAATGATAGTGATATTGCAACAATTAATACAAATATAACAGTTAAAATTGGTTGTATTAAAATTCAGTAATAAAATAAAACATGAATATATATATTTTTTTTTTTTAGTTATTAAATTTAATATATATATATAATACGTATGTATGTATTATAAGCATTTGGATTTTGAATGTCGAATACTATCTACGTAACTGCACGAATAAATTCGTAATACATTCAATAAGTCGAGGTCTTTTGGTAGTCGAAGATATGTAATTCGAAAAACGGTGGCTCTGGTTGCTCAATGCAGAAACGGAGCTTCGCGCATTCCCCAGCGAACGTTTATGGAAATATAAGTCGTTGCCAGGCATATCCTTTATTCATAGACTGCACCGAGGGGATGTTCACGTTTCGGTCTATATGTATATATACATACGATATATAATATCCACCAAACTTATATCTATGTAGGTGCGTTTAGATATATATATATATATATATATATATATATATATATATTGGTATGATGGTTACAAAATAGTGAGACTAGTCATTGCAACTGTATAAGCAAGAGTTGGGAAACATTCGCTTTGGCAGGAGATGCAGGTACAGAGGACACATGCATTTCCCAGTTGGTTGAATATAAATGCACGATATATATACGAATTGTTGTATACATGTATTTTCAAATAAAATATATGGCCACTTGGTTATATTCACAATATTACATATATATATATTCATTTGTTTGGCGGATATATATGAATATATTTGTATTTCTATAGTCCCCTCAAAATGTATATTCACGAAAAACTTGTCACGCGATGTTGATTTCTCCATTATTTCGCTTCTTTTATTTATTTATTTATTTATTTATTTATTTATTCATTTTTATCACTATTCTGGCACCCCTAATATATACTCGTTAATTACATCGGTTCATTCTATTTTATGTGAGTATATAAATAAATTTTTTTGTTTTATATGTCACTCCGAATTTCTCTTAACTACAAAAAAATTACTTTGTATAATATTTACATTGACAAACTAAAAAAGTGAATGAAAAAAAAATATATATATATTTTTCTTTTATCACTTCATCTTTTTCAATACATATATAATTTTTTTTTTTTCCTTCTTTCAAATTTAAAATATATACATTCAAGTTGAATTACATTCAAAAAGGAAGGAGGTAGTCAGAGTGAGAGTAATAAATCCATTTTTGAATAAAATATAAACACAATACAACACAATGTAACATTGAAAAAAAAAAATAAATAAATAAATAATAATAATAATAATAATTAAATAAATAAATAAATAAAATTGTAAAAAGAAAAAGAAGGATATTTTCATTCACGGGTGTGCCGAGAGTATAAATAAATTTTATTTCTATCATAAAAATAGAATTGTTATTATCACTATTATTTTTATTATTATTATTATTATTTATTATCATTTATATTTTTTTTTTCTCAGTAAATATATATTACATAAGAATTATGTATCAGTTCTCATTTTAACACACTGACGTAGTGACTTTGAACGTATTTTTCTATATATCTATACGTCAAAGACGATGGTATTGTATTACAACCGCTATATTGTGGTAACTTTACCCGATATGCACTTAGAACCCCATAATATTTACCCACCACCTGCTTTTTATTACTCACATCTAAAATTCCGCTAGTCCACTATTTACTACTTTTCTTTTTCACAAAGAACTAAATAAGGAAAAAAAAAAAAAAAAAACATATTTTCTGATCGCATTATACTGTACTGCTCTTCCTCATTATTCGTCGACCCTTCATATTGGATAAGTAGATTCACGAGAGTAGAAAGTGAGCGTGTATATATATATATATATATATATATTTATATTTATAGGGACAAAGTGAGAAAGAAGAGAGTCCAGAGAGGTGTCACCGTGGAAAATATAAAGCGTCTGTTCTATGGCGATCATTTGATTATCGTTGGAGAGTAAGAGAAAAGTTGCGTGCTATGCCAACTTGATGGTGAGTTCTTACTACTGCTATTGCGAATAAGACACGCCTTACGGATGTGTCAGAGTTGATTTTCACACAGCATGAAGATGAAAACGGAAGTTTTATTGGGGTTGGAAGCGAGTGGATAGAGTAGAGACGAAAAAAAAAAAAAAAAAAAAAAAAAAAAAATAAGAGGGAGGAAGAGAAAGGGAAGTTGAGACGCTAAGAGCTCAATTCAATCTTCGTTCGCCTTTACGTGACAAAGATCTCGTATTTTATTTTTGGACTTAATTATATTTGAGTGTTAATACTGAGATAGTGAACATTTTATAATAATTTAATTATAATCCATCCAGTAGATAATATATACATATATATATATATATATATATAAATGTATTGAGTTCGTGTAGATGTAATAATATAATATAAATAGATTGAGTGACTTCAATTGTAAGTGGAATAATGGATATGATATTTCCATTTGTCTCTCGATAAATGTCACGAATGGATCATCTGTCCCAAGTGTATTATCGTGAATAGAAATTCGTTGGCATCACATTTCTTTTACTGCATCAAACAAACTCCTAAGTGCACTCAATTCCCATGATATGCGATCATAAGCACTCGATATACCACGAGTAAGATGATTCTCAGCTGCGTTACACTCAGGATAAAAAAAAAAAAAGAAAAAAGAAAAAAAAAAAAATTCATTCTCATTCTATTTCTCATTTTCAATATCAATATTTAATAAATATTCTAATACTGTCAATATGCAATGGGAAAAATAGTAAATTTATTCTTTCAAGAATATTAAATAAAAATATTTCAGATATATATTATTTATGCAACGGTGAAAAAAGAGAATAAAATACTATAAATGTTAAAAAGAAAAAAAAAAAAAAATAGAAAATATTTTATCTTTTAGAATAATTATATATATATGAAAAAAATTAAATTCGATGAATGCTCTCAGTGCTTGATAAAATTAAATATAATAAAGACAAAAGTAATTGCGTTATTGGTCCTTCATTATTATTCTCCACGTTGATTTACCTTGTCACATTAAAATTGCATTATAAATGAATTTTTGCCTTTTCTTTTTTTTTTATTTCTATACTCTTTCCAATCAACTTAACATCTGAATATATATGTCGATATACGTATGTACATTTACTAAAGACCCACGGTTTGTACGTAACGGTGAAACCGAGTACCAATAAGTAATTACGTTCGTGGTAAAGAAAAATGCGACTTGGAGCTCGGGCAATTTGTTTCCCGCACCTTGGCCACGTGAAAAAAAAAAAGAAAATAACATTTTTTTTTTTTTTTTTTTTTTCACCCTACTGCGCTCTACGTTATCGTTACATCCGCAAATTGTGTAATTTGGTAGACCGCGGGTGGGTACCTCTACGCGCCACCGCGCCAGAATATTTATTGCGGTTATCGGTATCCCAGACATTACTTCATCTTCCCTTTCGTTTATTTTATTTATTTCATTTTCCTATTTCTACTTCAAACTTGGTGAATGAGTTTTTCAACACTCGAACAATGATGATTGTCAAATATTTTTGTAGTATACAACTGTTGCTAAACATGAAAAAAAAACATCTCCTCGATAATGTAATTTAATTATTAAAAAAAAAATTTGATTATTAAATAAATAAATAAATAAATAAATGGATAAATAATTATTAAATAAATAAAAAAATTTAATTATTAAAAAAATTTAAAAAAAACAAAAAAACAAAAAAAATAATAATAAAAAAATAAACATGAAAAAAAATATTTCCTCGATAATGTAATTTAATTATTAAAAAAAAAAAAAAAGATTATTACGAGAGTTGGAATGTGATTGACATTGTCCACATATTTTATTTAAAAAATTATATTGTACATCAAATATCACTTTTGTTTTATATATTGATAACGGATAATTGAGATTTTTCTTTATTCCATTGATCTCTTCACGAATAAATTGCTATTTGCAGCTCATTCAAGCGCGGAATTGGAGATTATTGGAATCTCGTTAAGGGTTAAAAGCATCATATGCCAGTTCAGGAACAGTTTCGCTATTCTTTATATATATACAGGTACATATATGTATGTCAATCTATATATAATATCCACCATCTCCAACAATTCGATTAATCCTATCTCAAATTTTATTTCATAATAACTGAAATTGAATGAATAAATCAATTGTCTACCAAACTCCACTGATGAACTAAAAAAAACTGAGAAAAAAAAAAAAAAAAATTATATTTAAATCTACAATGAAATAAAGATATTAAATAATATATCATCACATAATTATTGATAAATATATAACTTTTTATTTACTAGAAGATTCAATAGGTGTGTCTCTGAACGACAGTAGATACATGTAAACGTAATATTGTGGGCACAAGGGTGAATCCAGTGATCCGAGAATGCATTAACAACTTTAGCGTTATCAATTCACCGCTATATATAATAGCGTACAAAGTTTCACGACAACTTTGGGTGAGACTCTACCCAGTATGCAGGCATACACACATTGGCATCATTTAATTCGGTGGTTATATATACATGTATATATGTGTGAGTATATATAATGAAATAGTATGTTATGTGTTCGCGTAGTGGCTGGTGTACGAATAGCAGCGACCATCGGACTGTGAATATATACTAAATGGGCCTAAATTCGAATAGAACGGGCAAGACACTGCGGTAAAGACGGAGAGAAAGAGAGAGAGAGAGAGGAACACGGCTATTCTGCGCCTGGTCACGCCATTGGGTGTAACACATAATTCAACAAACTCTATAACCAACTTCCAAGTTATGCTAGGGCTGCGCGAGCACCCGATAAGTTGCTTACCTCTGTGTGGCCATGGATTGTCGTTGCATTGGAACATTTTCGCGAGTCTGCACGAGATAGAAACTCCATGTTATATATGTACGTGTGTATATACTTTATGTATATAGAATATTATTCTATACCTTTTACTTTTCCATATACATATATCTGTGTATATATACTCTCACTTATTTTACGTTGTCCAACGCTTATCCAGACGATTAATCTGTGACGTTGAATTAATTGTGTAACGGATCATTGGGATGCTAAGGCGAGCGTGAAGCTTAATCTGACGTAGGACTAATTTCAGTAATAAGTTTCGTTGAGTTTGAATATATTGAGTTTGTGGTTGGTATATAATGTAAGGCACATTGCACAATGCCATGTAATTCAGAATTGAATGTCATATAATTAATTGTATGAATTATTCAACAGTTTATGAGAATTGAAAATTATTTATTGGATGAATACGTATTTATTAAGTTTATTTCAGAGTGTAGAAGTGTCAATGTAACATTGAGATGGTGGTTTAAGTTGTCTCTGACGCACGTTTAACTCGATGCAATAAAATACATCCGTGACTGGTGTGCTCACATCGGTACGTCTAACACGTCGTCGTCATCGGTATCAGGTGGTAGGAGACGCGTAACGATAACATCATATATATCGCTACATATATACCGAGCAATTGCGTTCGAGTGTTGCATGATATTCGCTGACGTGACGTTTGCGGTCATGGCCAATGGTACCGGTAATGGCGGTGATGGTAGTGGTGGCGGTAGATACCGCGTAACATGGAGGTTTTTGGATTCACCTCGTAGTCATGTCACGATCGAAATCGAATGATGGGGGGATCGACTTGGCGCGCAGGATGCGATATCACCATCAAATATATGGCATAACGCACATACACCTCAAGTGGATGACGAGCATTTTTCGCGATACAAATATAAATATATATACATTTTCCAATATGTATGAACCCATTTTTGGAAAAAAAAAATATATATATATCTGCAAAGTTTATATAGAATATTACGGTGAGGAAAATAAAAACAAAATAATAAATATATTTTTATCTTCATATTTTCTATGTGAAATCACACGTATAAAATATATATTTATTATTATTATTACTATTATTATTTTTTGTTTTGTTTTCAATTATTACTAAAAATAGAGAAATAGGTAAAATAAAAAAAAAAATGTGAATTTATTCAGTATAATAATGACATAGGTGAGTGGTTTATTTTATTTTATCATGAGAACGGAATTAATCGTTCATTGAAAAAAAAAAAAATATATATATATATATATATATATAAATGATTGATTGTCTGTGAAGCTGCAGCGATCGGTTTAGTCCCTTCAACCAACACTGACCAGACAACATCTATATACACATACGTATATTTCGACTCAGTGGATGAAACCATCGAGAGCGAGCACCACTCATGGCTTCTATCATTTATATTCGGATATATATATACGAGTGAACGCAAACAGCCTAGCAATAACTTCGATCGTAAAATTGATATCCCACCATCAATCTGGGCATTAGGAATTTTGTGGTACTATATATATATAGATGTACCGTACAAACATGGATACAAATATATATCTACATTTTGCTCACATTCACATTTATTCACATGGTTTTATGATAACGATAAAGTTCTATTTTACTAAAAACAAAAAAAAAATAATAATAATAAATAAATAAAACAAATGAATAAATTAATTAATTTAAAAATAAAAATATTTATGAAAAAAATTAACAGGATAATTTGTATAAAATAATTATTTGAAAATTAAATTCATGATGATTGTAATGAGAATGTATTTCTATAATAAAGTTTTAAAATGTTTTTGGAGTATACAAATGTTGTTGGAATGTAAATGTCCACAAGTTCCACTCATCTTGGACAAAATTTCAAGTTTCGTTATCATTGTGATTTCCTACCTACGTGACGGAATTTCAAATGCAGATTATTCAAACAAGCAATTGCGAGTGCAACACAAATTTTACTTGTGTGAGTTTAGATGGACGGAAGAAGTTTGACGGTATGCCCACACTAGCATCCGGTCAACCAGTTCAAATATACATACGTATTTATATATAAATATATTTTATGTGTATATATATTTTGTATGGATGCTGGTTGATGTTAAGTATATAGTTATAAGCTTCGTATATGTCGGTAGCAGCAGTCGCGTTACCTGTCAAACTAAACTCGCGTGGCTTGGGATTTGTTGGAATTGAAGCGTGTCAGGATAGAAATAACTTCGATGATGAGATGACGGAATTCATATACATATATATGAAGATATTAATCCGTTAAGTCACGAGATAGAGTTGGAATTATTATTTAGAATATACTTGTAGCAAAATTAATCTTAAAAGTGTATAAATATATAAAAGATGATTAAATGATTGAATTTCACTGTTGAAATATAAAATTAATCATGATAAAATTTTGTTCACGAGTTTGTTTCATTGTTTGGAATTTATATTCATTATTTTTGAAAATGTCTCGCAAAGAAATTTGTCATGAGGAAATTAATATTCGAGTAATGAACCTCAATATCAGAGTTTGTCATTTGGAATAAAGTTTATCTTCAATGTCAAAGACTTGGATTCTGATATAAAGGGTAAAACGTTATACAGATGAAATATTACAAGTTTATTCATCACGAGATTTAGTGACTAATTTCACTTGGTTCTATACATATGTATAGATATATATGTATAGCGTGTAATGAAGTCCAAGCCAATTCGTTGAAAGCAATCAGTTTTATGTTCGGCCAAGTAAAAGTGAGTTTGAGACAAAATTTTCTGCTTTAAATTTAACAATGAATGAACTACTATAAATATAAATGAAGCACCAAACTAAATGACTTTTTATCATTAAAAATAATTTATTAACAAAATACATGGTAGATATGTAAGAATAGACAGTTATGATAAAATTATAAAATGTAACTTAAAAATTAACTAATTAATTCTCATCTTATAACGAAAAAAAAAAATAATAATAACAATATATTTGTATCGTCAAATTATATTTAGTAAATGAAATTTTGTAGTGAAATAGTGAAAAGAAAAAAATAATAATAAATCAACTGTAAATGTGATTTCTTCCATGATCCAGTGTAAAAAGGGATGAGGGAGAAAAAAAAATTTCTTTTTTTTTTTTTTCGTGGCATACAGCAAATTTGTGAGATTGCATTTTCACGAGCGAGGATTAGAACGCGAGCTGGCGGGTCGTGTGTTAAGAGATAACTTGTCTGTCTTAAAAGGAAAAAGAAAACAAGTGAGTATGAAAAAGATGGTAATGCACAAAAGGGACAGAGAGGGAGAGGGAATGGGAATGGAGCAAATAAGGGGAGGATGAGATGATACACGTTGAAGACTAAGAAATAGAGGCCACCACGCGACGGATGGAGCCAAGTTTTAAATGACTTTGGTATTAAAAACTTTGATGGCATTTGTCAGTTTTCTTGAGAGTGAAAAAAAAAAAAAAAAAAAAAAAAAAAAAGGAGTGAGCGCACAGGCAAGAGAATTGTTTCGTAACTCTCGAGCCATTTTCATGAGGGACGCTATTGACTAGGTACCCAACTTGCCGCTTATTTTCGTCCACTTCACTATACTCGTCATCTCTTTTTCTTGCATCATTTTTTTTTTTAATATTTAGTTTGGTAAAAGGTAACTGTACAGTACTTATTCCATCGACAATCTGTTTGAGAGTCTGACAAGAGATGGAAAAAAAAAAATAATAATAATAAAAATAAAATAAAATCGAAATTTGATGGAAGGAAGTTATATATATATATACATACAAGTGTTACAGTTTCAACAAGATTATTCATCAAAGTAAATTCGATAATTTTCTTTGGTATTTTATCTGAATACTTTACTATCACGCATTTGGAAATTTAGAGTGCGTATTTATTAATTCTATCATCATAATTAATTTAGCAGCAGGAAAAAAACTTTTAATTGCCAATATAATTTTTTTTTTTTTGCAGATGCATTAGGAAAATAAATTAATGCAAAGTTGAAGATGACAAATTACAGTGTCTTGAATGGTTACCATCACTTGATATTAATATTTCATATTAATTCCATCTATAACATTGTCTGCTTTATCTCATTCAAACAGAAGAGAAAAAAAATATATATATATAAATACAATCTCAGTGAGTTACACTATTAATCTAAAAATATAGTGATAAAACTATCAAATTAATCAAGTCAAAATATCATCTTCATTTTTTTTTATTTTTTTTTTTTTTTTTTTTTGTCGGTTCTATTACACTATACCTCTATGAGTATACATAAAATTTGATTAATTCCATTAAATGTCCCCTAACGCATGTTTACCTCGTCGGAAAAACAAACATTATCCAACTCCCCCACCAAGTACACATACCAACTCACAATCATCGTACAAGTATGTTTGTCACGTGCGACTATGATATCGTGATCGGATTTGGCCACGGATATCATTGCGGACAACCGCTCGCACAAGAGTCACTTGCACTAACTCGTCGTTTTCCTTGTCCCTTGGCATTTAGCCAATTCCCTACGGATTCAAACAAGAAAAAAAAAAAAAAAACAAAAAAAAAATAGTGAGGCTAATTAATGATTTAATTATAAAGAAACTTTTCGTGGTTCACCACAATATCTATGCGTGGAAAATACATATACGTATGTATATTATCTAAGTATATAACTATACATTTATATACAACTGTAGAAAAGGTCAAGCTCACTATCCCTTGTAGATAATTGAGGATGCTGGGGAGCACAGTCTTATGGGGGGCTAACCACAAGAGGCTACACACAATGTAGAGAAAGCAAACTAGACAGAGGCATCTCCAGCTAACCATGATCTATGAGAGTTGAGTATATGAGTGACCTTTGTTAGGTGTAGATCCCAAGGGAATGTGTTTGGTCTCGTTACTAAGTAGTCTCGGTCTACGTTACTCTTCCACTTCTTCTCTCTATTTCACTATATATATATATCCATGGCTTCAGCGTAATGGAGAAAAATTCTTTCGTTGGTTTTATATCCAAGTTCAGTGGGTATGTGGCTAAGTTACCATTGGACACGATCATGAAAGATCGATCGTATATGGTCACGTATTGAGAATGGTCTTGGAAGATTTTTTTGAGAGGGCCAACTTAAATGTAGGATCGTAATGTGGGATTTTTTTTTTCCAGGATTCGTTTTTTTTTTTTTTTTTTTTTATATATATTATGATAAAGAAATAATTCTTGAAGATTGATTATTACCGAATGTAATAGATATTTTATTAGTTTGTTTGATTTTTCATTATTACATTAAATTATATTATTAAATATTATGTTAATTCGATTAATTGTATTTTTAATATATTCAATGCGTTTATATATAATGTCAAAATTTAATGGAAGTTAATTTTATACTGTTAGTTAAACACAGAAGAGTGTAGAAGTACTTGAGTTGAGGTATAAAGAGAAAATAATTCCACACTCATACACTCATTTTAAACTTAACTCTCACTTGATTATATATACGTGGTAGGTCTTTCAGGTCCTCAATCGCTGGATAAAAATATATATGTATATATACACACATTTTTTTTTTTTTTTTTTTTTTCATTTTCTACGTGACGTTTTCAACGCTTAGTTGCGTCGAGACCTCGCGCTGAACATTCAAGTGGTCGCTCATGCCCACACGATCACGATTAAAGAGTTGTGCAACATCGAATATAAAAAGTCTGTATGAAAATTGAAATATAATGTAGAAAAAAAAAAAAAAAACAAAATTTTAATTTCCTCTTATCTCTTTCTTTCTTTCTTTATTATTTTTTTTATTTATCATTCTCTATCTCTTCAATTGCTATTTCGTGTGAATCCTTTGACGTTAAATTTTTAAAGAGAAATTATATTTTCATTCATTGTGCCTACGAGTTTATTATAATATACGTCTTATATGCATATATAAAGTAAATGAACATGAATATAAATGCGAATAGTGTTGGTATTTTAGATGTATATATGTATATATATATTGTTGCATGTCGAAACTTGGGCAAACTTTGATGCTAGTAATACAAGCATATTGAATTGTATTACTTGTGTAACGTTGAGTGAAACTAACAGACAGAAAGATGGAAATGGTACGATTTGGTTCGATGTTCCATAGTCTAGAAACTTGGTCCACCACTTATTATTCACTATTGTATTTGATAAACCAAAATGACCACAAAATTTCAATCTATGCAATGCATAATATTAATCTACATTTTATAATAAATTTTTTTGAATGAATAATGACTGCTTTTAATATAATGATATTCAATATTGAAGTAGAAAATAAATATAAGTCAAATTCTTATTTTATACGGTGCATAAATACATATACATATAATTTTTTTTTTCTTTTTTTTTCTGTCATATATAGAGCACTGGCTTTGTTGCCAGGCGATGCAGCAGTTGGTTTTTATGTAGACTAATCCTCAAAGTGCACGAAGCATGACGATATAAAGTCATAAAAAGGATGCACAGCTGCACAAAAGTATCTTTTTCACATTTTCATTTTAATAATGATTTTCTTTTTTTTTTTTTTTTTTTCTTCATTTCTCTTGTTTCATTGGTTTTTAAATTATTTAGTCTGTTATTAAAATCTGTATTTTTCTATTTTTTTTTTTTTTTTCATTTTTTTATATATTCAATATTATATAACAATTGTCATAACTCAAATACATTGACAATGAAAAATTTTATACAATTGTACTACATTGTATTTCATTTTGACAGATAATTTTCAAGTGACCACTGTCAAATATTGAAATTTGACATGTCTGAATATAAAAATAATAATGGCGCGTTAGTTATATCATTTATATATAGACATATTTATTATGGACTCTATCTATTGGCTTTTGATATATACAATCGACAGCCTCTACCAATATGTATTTATACTTGACATCAGCACGTTGCAACAGACGCGACAGTAATGGCACTTGACCCCAGTTGTATTATTGACAGGGTTACTAAAAAAAGAAAGTATTTAACTTTGTTGAGGCTACGGCTGGAGTGCACTGAGGGATCGTGTGCACACTGAATTCGTAATGTCACTGGCCCCACTTGGATTCTGCCTACGAATAGAAAATAATTTTCAAACTTTTATGACACAATGACGCGTCATGTACGAGAATGTCATATCGCGAATTGGGACATTGTTTTTTTATTTTTATTATTTTATTATTATTATTATTTTTTTTTTCAAATAAAAACAAAAAAAATACTAAAAAAAAAATATTATAATAATATGTATACTGAGGAAAATCAATTGATATTCTACTGCAATGGTGAAAAAATTCTCTTCTCATTCAATGCATAATATTTTTTTTTTAATGAATAAATATTCGAGGATTATGATAATAATATTGATTGATATGTTGAACTAGAATTCTCAGTCCTTTTGGAATAATTTTTTGAAAACAAAAAACAAAAGTATGAAAAAAATTATTTTTTCCTCAATCATCGAATTGTATTATTTTATATTATAATTTATTTATTTATTTATTTATTTATTTTTTTTTTTTCATGATATTATTTGGTTCTTGTATTTTTTTTTTCTTTTTTTTTTTTTGAGTTTGTAAAATATATATAAGCACCGTGTATTCATAAATTCGTACTATTTAATTAAGCTCCCTCGATCCTAATATACTATCCAATCGAATGGTCTTTCCGGGTTTGGCACACAGCGTAAATGGTAGGATATTGGATTTTTGTAAAAGCCCTAAACCCACAGATTCACTATGTACGTATAGTGTAGTTATAACTCACAGTACATTGTGTATTATCAAAGTGTCGTTGTTAAATCAGTGTTGTACTAGAAATTACAATTTTCATGAAAGTGTAAATACATTGAAATTGCAAACAATCGCCGAGACGATAATTTGACTAATGGTCAAGCGTTCAAGAGAAACCTGTTCTCATTGTCGTTATACTACTAAATTAACCCACTCAAATTTAAAATTGATTTACAGGTAATTTTAGATTATTCTCCAATTTTTTTTCGTATATTTTAAATATCACATTATTCCACTTTGATTTTTATTTATTCATTTACTGATTTATTTTTTCAACTACACAGAAAATAAATGTATATCATCAATTCATAAAATTTCAACGATTTTTTTTTGTTAAAAGAAAAAAAAAAAATAATAATTTAAGGGCGTGTGTATATACAAAGTGACGAGTCATTGGGAAACAATTATTAAGACATCTGGACAGGGACGAGAATGCTTGAGGGCCAGTTGTCATTCACTTCCACTCAGTTCTACCCTTACTTTCATTTTTTTTTTTTTCTCTTTCATTCCCTTTTATCACTCACTCTCCTATGTCCTTTCATAAACCACCCTCTCAATAGCAATGTGTTTACGAGTGGGCGGGTAAGAGTGCCGCGAGCCAAGAATAGTCTTTGGGATATTAGCGTGTTATTGCTAGAGGGTTATTGGCTCTATTGATTTTCTTCACTGTCCAACTCGTGTCTGTCTGTCACGTGAAAATGAATTAGGACAGTTTCATTTGTAACACATGAGTATTGTAATTTGTGCATGTCATCATGGATCGTGATATCATTGTCGTAAAATTGTTTAGTAATACGGTATAAACTGATGTATATAAATTTTTGTTTTTTTTTTTTTGTTTTTTCATTTATCTATCATCATTTTTTCAATATTTACTCAATTAATTGTAGGTATAAATGTATTCCAATATATTTCATTTATGTTAAATAATTTTTTAAAGTAATAGTATTTTATTTGATAAAATTTAAAATTCATATCACAATAAAATTTATATTGAAAATATCTACAATTCATCCAACTTAAATCAATGGCTGATACAAATCGATATTTTTACCACTTATTTTACAGTACAAAATTTTTTTTTTTTCTATTTTATACATACGTTATGGGAGAATCGTTGATTTCCATTTATATATCTATCGTATATATTTTTCTTCACGTTTCGAAATCATATTTTTCTACACATTGAAATATTCAAATGGAGATAAAACTGAATGAGAAAACCTTACAATTTATCCTATTCAATGTCTTTTGCACCGCGTATGACTGTGTGTATATCCTCATGAATTCAATGAATTCTTCACGAAATTATTTGCAGCTAAATGTTGGCATATAATATTCCAAAAATATCTTCAGACGAATAGAAATGACCAAGTACATTTGTATGTACAACCAAGTATGGAAAATAAATTCATATTGTCAATGATATTTCATCATCAACTATCGTATGAAAGTAAATTGTAAATATTTATACACCCTCATCCATACACATGTAAACGTGTAGTATTGTAGTGAGGAAAAAAAAATTATATATATATAGACATGAAGGAAAATAGGTCTTGGGGTGAGAAAAAAAAAAAAGAAAAAAAAATCGCGTAAGATAGAATTCCTATGCCATTATCATGAAACTCGTTGATAAGCAGAGGGAAAAAACTTTTTCACTTCACTCCATCGTAATAAGTATTATTCTTTTTCTACTTTGTTTTCACTGTAGTTCTTTTCCATTTGGAATTTCCGTACTTCTCTTTCTCACTCAGCCTCTCGCAATTTTTTGTTTTTTTTTTTTTTTTTTTCATGAATAATATTATAATCGCTAGTAAAAATATATGACTGATATTTCGTATCTATGTAATTTTTCCACCCTTCGATCCCTCATCACATGAAAAAAAAAAAAAAAAAACAAATTCTCTCTTTTCCCTGTAAACAAAAAAAATACCCGACTGGAAATATTCAAGATTGCGCATCTATTTTATTTTTTCATCAGCTCCCTCGGTAAAAGGGTAAACTCGTCTCGCGCGTTAACACCCTAATTAATTAAAAATACTAGACTCTGTTGGAGGACATTTCCGTAATTTTTTTTTTTCTTCTTCTACTCCTCTCTGACGAGTCCAACGTAGTGTAAAAGCCTCGCTTAGGTATAGCAATAGGGGAAACGAGTAGAAAGGATAAAGGTCTATGGCGAAGGAGAATGAGGGATTTACGCGTTAACTGCTGAATCAGCCAGGTCTGTTCCAGGCGTCGCGACGTTCTCTTATATATAGCTATATGGTATTTAGGAAAATGATATCGTGTCTCGAGGCAACGTATAACGCTTGGCTTACAACTAAACTGAAATTCGTCGTGCGTTCACGCGACTGGACAGTGGCGAAACATTGTTTTAGACCTATAAATAATTGTTATTGCCACGTTAATCATTTCATAGTCACGAGACGCTCCATTATTTGTGCTTCAATATATATACACGTGTATGTGAACATATATAAGCGAAAAGGGAAAACAGTTTGGTATGTTATTGCTCCCTTTATATGTATATATAATATTGAATGCAAGTTGGATGGAGGAATGGAGTGAGAATCGGGAGAACAGCGTGCGGCTCCAACCCTTACGGTTTTCGACGCGTGTTTCGTTCACCGTCTGTGCATGGCAGCATTCACCTCCCACCCAATATACGACTGGGAATATAAAGGGAGGGTGAGTTAAAGGTGGGTCGAATACCGCGAATTGTTTGCAATCGGACGTTCGCAGTACTCCCCCGAGATGCTCAGACCGCGCCAGAATTCACGTTATTGGTATCTACATGCCTGATGAGTTTTACCATTCAATGCAATGCCCTCTATATATACAAATATATCCCCACTTTATACATATATATTATATATAGTAAAACCACATCTTTACTTTGCAGTTCAAGTCACTATGGCGATATTTCAATGCTTTAATTTTACTTGGGGAATGCCTTTGATTTTACAATCCACGTACTTGGAGATGGATATCGTGTAAACTGAGATATTTATGTCAATTCACATAATTTATTATTCAATATACAATTGAGATAATATTGAATTTCAATGATTTTTTTTTGTTTTTTTCACAGTTTTTCCTTTCGATTATTTTATATAATTTAATTTGCTTCATTATGCAATATACAATAGAATCCATTGACACTATAGGGATTTAACTAGTGGGCAATGATGCAAACTCTATTTGTCTACTTGTCCTGTCTTCATTAACTATCTCGCGTACTTGCACACTTTATCTCATTCCCTTCGTTCGTTCGTTCGTTCACTCACAATTCACCTCCACTCACACACACACACACACACAATCTCTTTCTGTCTTTCTCTCTCATTATATTTACTTCACTTAATCTATTCCCATATATATCCTCATTCTCTCAGTCTTCTCTCTATCCCTCTCTAAACCGCTTCATTCAATTCGATGTTTGCTTCGTTTGCTTCTACTGTGCCGTTATTCGTCGTTGCTGCTGCTGCTGCTGCTTCTACTACTTCCGTAATATTGAACGTCCGCTAATTCTCCACCGCTAACCAGCTCGTTTATATACCCATTCGTTAGTACGAAATAGCATCATGACAGAATAGGTGCATTTAGATCAGAAAATTACGCTGACCCAATGACATTTTACGCACCGTGTAATTGCTCATCTGTTGTACTTCACTCCTACATTTGTTGGTGCCAATTATTCGTCAAACATCTTTGTGAAAATATATTTTATTTGATTTCTATTAATTAATTAATTAATTAATTAATTATTACAAATAAGTTAAGAAGGGGATATAAAAATTTATATATGCAATTATGAAAGATAAAATTCCTACATGACAATTGTCATTATAAAACTTACATTCATTAGCGAAAATTTTCTTTTATCTAAAATTTAATTAATATAGAATTATAATAATGCATAATGGAATTTGAGTAAAGGAATGGTGTAATCAATATGCATACAATTACTCTGTATTCTATATTAGTCGACTATCATCATGCTCACATGGGAATGTTCCGTCATTATAGTCATTATAGAAGACCCACCCCTGAGATTAGACTGTACTTGGTAATCGACTTGCATAATCACTCACGTATATCACAGTAGATCATAAATGACTAAGTGAATTTTGATATAACAATTCAATTAATATATTGGTAATAATCACATAATAATAAATAAAATATTGATAATATTGATAAATTATATATCATATTGAAACAAAAAAAAAAAAAAAAAAAACGAAAAAATATAAATTTAAATGGATATTAAATGACACGATATAATTAATAATTGAATAATCGTGAATTATTTATTTATTATTCAATTATTTATTTTCATTGTATAATTGAGTTTCAGTTAAAAAAAATAAAAAGGAAAAAAATGAAAAAAAATAAAAATGGGTCTATCAATGACATTAATTGTCAAATTGTGGAATGGTCGCGATGGCAACTGGTAAACCGTATAATTTCATTGACCCACACGAAGATAATAGCGCGTTAATTGAATTCTTCCGGACGCCATCCGTTTATAATGGCTATCCAATGTCGATATATAACTATTGTCAATATAAATTTATTATCTTTCTCTTTCATATTGTCACAATTTCACTCAATGTTAACGCAAAAATAGCGGTAAAATGTACCATATGAAATTATAATAATAAATTAATGTGAAAAATAAATCCGCTGATGCATTTATTTATTTTCATATAATATATAATATTTGTTGTTGACAGTTAGTGGTTATATATTGTCGGGAATTATCGCGCTGATATTTATATATAAGTGAATGTATGTGAATATTATATATGTACGATGAGCTTACATTACATACAAAGCCCATTCCAAAAATACAAATCAGGCAAATTGCATGGAAAATTTTAGGGTCACATCGGAACGCAAGCAATGTGCGTTAATAAACCCGCCACGGGGATGTTGTCAGCCCACTCTTCATCCCTCTACATGAAAAATCCCTAAGTTCAGATGCGAAATATGAGGGAGTGAATTAGAGAGAAAAAAAAAAAAAAGAAAAAAAAAATTTTATATAATAAATAAATTTATGATGAAGGCACAGGAGAACCGCACATTTTGGCTGAAGCGAAAATTCACAATCATCCCTCTTTTCCTCTACTTTACCTCATTTTCTCTCTCCCTCTCTCGCTCTATATACATATACATATATAAATATATATATATTTCATTTACATAGAGTATATGTGCCTATATATTTCTGCATTTTTAATCTCGCGAAATTTTACGGCTCACGGGAGAAAGGCGCGCGTTTCGTGTGGCACCCTCCTCCCATCTAGATGGATACAAAGATATGCGTGTATATATATATATATATATGTATATGTAATTTAATGTCCGGGAGGGCGCTTGAGCGAAAGCCTTCATACGCTTGAGTCACGGTCGTTGGAGGCAACAATTTATAACGTATATTTACAGATATTCGTATACTGAAAAATAAATCATGACTATTTCCAATGTTCACTAGAAGAAAAAAAAAAAAAAAAAAAAAAACTTATATAATATATGAGAATATGATGATAATAAATATAATTATACCAAAATTATTTGGTAATTTGAAAAAAAAAAAAAAAAAAGAAAAACTAATATAATAATAAATAATAATGATAAAGACATTATTATTTTTTTTTTTTTTTTTTTTTTGTAATCATTGAATTTTTTCTATAAAATGAATTTTTATATAAAATATAAATACAAATTCTATACAATTAATTTTATCTATCGCAATGTCCGTGAAAATTTATGATTGCATATGGAAATTTTTACGATATAACATTTCAAAACCGCAATGTTTTAAACGTATACGTGTAAAATGATGACAATGACGATGGAAAAAACGGTGGTATACTCGCAATGACGACGAATATGTACATCATCATACGTAAGGCCATCCTCAAAATTTATGAAAAACCCATATACTATAACATTCTTATATTAAGGTTCATTTCGGTTTATAGGATCGTAAACTTGGTATATTCTACGCCAGGTGCATTATAGCGTTGAGACGTGCTTCGCGGGCTGTTGTTGTCTTAAATATATAAAGCCCAGAAGGGCGTGAGATAATGCGACGAGTTGCGGGTACACGCTCACACTGATGTTGCAACCTAGTGAAAACTATTGTGTCTCTATTTTCACTCCCACTCTCTGTCACTATTTCGTATCTTGAGATCTTTTCGCTTGGAGATTTCAAGTAAATTACGTAACTTTTGTACATTATGAGGTTTAACGTGACAATACGATGAAATACGCGTGAATAATAATTCTTCTCTCGCAGTTAATAAGTATTCATATACATATCACGTATAAACTTTTGTCAAAATTAAATATATAAATCTATATATTAACATATTTTCCAACTGTTTAAATTTTTTTAATCGTGAATAAATGAATAAATTGATATATTGAAATAATTGAAAATTTTCTTTCCACATTCTAAATTCTCTTGATATATTCAACTATTAAATTATTCATAACACGTAATCAAATATATTTATCATATATATATAAAAAAAAAACAAGAAAAACAAAAAAATATATCTGCATTTGTATATATATAACAAGAAGAATATAAATGTGTGTATATTATATGTGAAGAGGGTGTGAAAAAATGAGTTCTATATGTATAGTGTGAAATGACAATGGCAACGACACATCATCCCAGTATAAGCAATATCTGTCGGGAATTAGTTGTCACCCCGGGTTTTAGGGTTAAAGGGGTTGCCAGACAACTGGTTAAAAGGATTATCCCCGCTTATGTTTCTCAGGCTGGCTAATGCTGCGCACATTATTAAATCATTCTCCATATACAGGCGAGAGGAGTGAACCTTCAGTGTTCTAAGACTCTGTGGACTGCTTACAGTACTTACACACTTGTGTCAGTACGATACTGTTGATAATGTTGTTTCAACGCATCACCATCACCTGTAAAGCCTGTAAATATCCCTCAACGAAACACCAATTAAGTTCAATGGGATTTAAGACATTGTAAATATAAGGGAGGAAAAGAGCTTTTACCAGATCAATCCATCACTGAAAGTCAACGTTTTATCATAAAAACTATATATATGTATATATGAGCGTGAAAAAAAATAAAGAAAAATAACAAACAAACAAACAAAAAAATGTAAAAACAATGATGGAAAATTTTTTACGTCGTTTATTTGTTAGGTAGAAAATTACTTGTGGATGTTACGTGACGTTGAAGAAGTATTGCGAAACGTTTGAAAAACTCGGCCAGACTTCGACATCATTTGGTGAAAGAGAGAAAATGTGTGTGGGTATGGATGTGAAGGCGAATATTAGATATATGTGTGAGTAAAGTGGCATGTACAGTTTCACGAGTGTAGATGAGTTCGTCTGAAACGTTGAACGAAAAATGCAAGAAGAAAAATCAACGATTTTCACCGTCGTCAAAGCGTTGGCGTTTTCTTTCAGCTTTTTATTTATTTATTTATTTATTTATTATTATTATTCGTTTTCTTTTTTTGTTTTATTTTTATTTGTTTGTTATTTTTATGGAGAAAATTCTAAATAAATTTGGAAAGTTTTAGTAAATTTAGACGTTCAGAAATATATTGAGTCATTTTACTGGGGTAAAATTTTACATTTCTCATATGCAATAGACTTGTCATTATGAGTAAAGTAATAAAAGCCATCATTTGGGTCTATATTCAAGATGTAACGCATATTCTTTTGCTTTATATAAAATTATATGTGTATACTTTTATAGTTTTTGTTAAGTTAACATTCGCCCAGTCGTTTCATTCACGTGAATCTATATATGAGTAGGGGCCTGCAGTCATGCACCAACATAAAACTTGGTACACCTGCACTCGTCATATATTCACTATGAGCTCTATACTCCAACTTGATCCCTTTACATCCACCGAGTTTATGATCGTCCACGTTCGTCCCTGGTTTAACATCACAAGTCGTGCGTCACGAGTCCCTCGTGACTCTGGTGAATATCGTCGTCCAAGATAGCTCGTCTATTTTGCAATGCTCATTTGATGAACGTGCGGTTGTGAATGATGAATGACGTATAGCTACGTATATTTATATATATATATATATATATATTTTTTTTTTTTTCGTATATGTATATTATATCAATATTGATTAAATTTCAATTGGAATCATATACATAATAATGAAAATAAAATTATTATCAGAAATAAAATATTGAAACCTAAAAATCTGTGAATCTTTTTTAAATTGAAACCTGCATTTTGAAATTTTTTCTTCATCTATTTTTTTTTTAACTTTTAATTTTCTCTCTCTTTTTTTTTTTTTATTTTGATCAAACGGGTTTTTTTGAATATATAAAAATTTAACCAGCTCCACAAAAAAAAAAAAAAAAAAAAACAATAATATAATTATATACAAAAACATTTATTTTTATTTTTTAATATCATTTATTTAACGAGTAAATATACATAATTGATGAACTTATATTTTTTTTTTTTAATGCATACATTTTATCTCCTTTCTTTTGATCATTGTGTTGGTGAAATAAAATATTCTGTACTCGTGGTAATTGTATATTTTTATTTATCAATTATTATTCTTATTATTATTATTTTTTTTTTTTGTTGTATCCGTTCATTTTGAGTCAATGCTCTTAATTTAATTTTGAAATAATTCGTCTTTTATGGAGAATATTCTCATGTGACGGTGGGGAAGAAATACGAGTCGTGGAAAATGGTCGCGACTATCGAGTAAATGACGCTGAAGCAAAAGAGACTTAATTGTCAAATGAGATGAAGCGGGACGCAAGAGAGAAATTGTAGGGTTGGGTATGAAACTTCAATTAAAATATTATGCGCTACGTAGTGGGACATAAAAGAAAAATATACATGAAATCTCAGTGGTGCTGTAATCCAATGAATTTTGTATGTCATTTTTGATGCATGATTTTTTTTTTCCTTATTTATTATTATTATTATCTTTTTTTTTTTTTTTTTTTTTGAAAATAAATGAAATAAACACACAAACACACACACATAGTCAAAAATGAATGTATTTATGATAAATGTCGAATGATAAATGTAAAATAATAATTGAAATAAATTTAATATCGACATATCAATTGGATAAATTGGGAATCGGTGTGATTTCACTTGTCTATAATTCGTACTAACTGAATATCTATATTTACCAAAATATATATGATCCTACCTCATATCATTTTATACCTCCAAGCCCGTTGGGCAATATATAATATGAGGGGAGAAATTTACAATTGTACAGAGTCGAATTAATCGATTCAAATATTGAATTTGGTGATATAATTGCACGTGATATTCACGCCTGAGCCCACCCCAGAATTGATGTTCATATATTCGTATTAATGATATTAACATACACCAGTACAATAAGTAATTTTCACTAACTTTAAATTAACTCACCGTGGGAATAATTACAATGTCAAAAATACATATTTATCTTTATACTTTCACACTAAAACTTTTGTTAATAATATATACACACAAATTTTTATGAATAAAAACTTAAATATACTTTTCCCTGTATTTACATTATCAAAGATAATATAATAAAATAAATAATCCAATTCCCCATTGTCAGTAGTTATATAATAACAACAATAATATGTTAATATAAAGATAAAAATGTACTTATATTATTATTATTATTTTTTTTTTTTCTTAAATTCATCATGCACTCCACAACGTCATGGATATTTATAAAATAATTCAAAGAATGGAAATGAGAAAATGCTCGATGCAGTTGCCATGTCAAATAATGTGGTGAGCAGTACAAACCTGGGGTGGCATTTGGCAAAGACGTACATATAAGAAAACACACACACACACACATACACACATATATATATTGTATAAGAGAGATAATACAAGAGTCACGCGCATGAGATTCACCGACGGGTGGGCGCAGCAACAATACAAGCGAGCCAACCGTGCGAATAAGTTATGAACTCTATGCATTTTAAACGACAAAATCCGGACTGAACATGCTTTCTCGTAAGATTTCTACTTCGTATCTCTTCTTCTCTCTCGTTATTTATTTCTTGATTTTTTTTTTTTTTTTTCATTTTTTTTCTTCATCTCCTTATACTTTCTATCTTTTCCTCTATCTTTTACATATACTCACATCTATGCCAGAGGGAAAGAATGCATTATTGGCCTGACAATCTTCACGGACGCTTGGGAACGCACGTGCAATATGCGTTGTGTGATTTTATTTGGGAGGGGGGAACACAAAACTCATAGCACAGTATATAACTTGACTTAAAATATATATACAATATATTATTGCTCTCTATTTTTACTCTGATTTCTATATTTCTCTATATTTCATTGTGGCATACAATTTATTTGTGTTATTTTCATTTTTATTTACTATAATAAACAAAAAAATATGAATTTGTTTATTTTTTTTTTTGTATAAGGTAAAATAAATTCTCGTGTGGTTTATTTCTCGCATTGAATAATTAATCCGTTTCAATGATTAAACGTGGACAATAGAATAAATAAAAAATTAATGTACGAGTATAAAAATTTATTTGTATATAAAAATATCAAAGTGTAGAAAAAAATGATTGTGGTAATTCACAATTCAATTAGTACAATTACGTTTTGAAATAATTTTATATTTTATTCGCAATTTTTATGTAAATTTATTAAAAGACGTTTGTTAATATTACAACGAGATATTCCATACTAAATTGGATTACTGACTCATCAATTTTCCTCTCTCACTTTCGCATACACTCTTGTATTATCTCAAAAATTAATGAAACCAGATGAGTGCGGCAAAGGGAGAAAACGCCAGAGGATAAGAGAAATAGTGTGGTAAAAGATAATACGTACGACAAGAGATACAAAGAATTATGGAAAACGGAAGAACAAAAGTTTGTATAAAATTATTTTTGTTTAAGCTGATAAACTCAACAGCACTTTGTGATTGAATAAATACGAACTACGATACTTTATTGTTTATTAAATAAATATTATAAATTTCATCATCAAAATTTTATCTCATTCATTTGCTTTTTTTTTTTTTGTTTTTCTTCCACAATGAAATTGAAACAAAAAAATTGAAACAAACACAAATTATTCACAAAATATATATATTTTATATTCGAATGATCTATCAAATACGCATTTACTAACTTTGCTTTTATCCTGACACATCTCATTATTAGATTTTCTTCCAAGTTGAGTTTATTTCACGCTGTCGATCACTCATCGTTGATTTTTTGATGGCGGATATACTATCGACATTACGCCAATAAACTGGTAAGACTTTTGGCAGTTTCTCACACAACAACGCTACGTAAAAATATACAGTATTGATGTATTTTTCAATTTTGAGAAATAAATCTCACTATTTATATGTATGAATAGTGTAAATGTGCACTGAACCATAAAAAAAAAATCTCTCCCTCTCCGTCTCATTCTCTTGAATTCCATTCATCGTTAACCGAATTCACGGGTGTACCCACTAACAATCTATTTTCTATCCAATAACACCCCTCAACCGAGAAATTGGTAGGAATATTTTATGTCCCTCTTCTACTGCCTACCTCAGAATTAAAGTAATTGTAAATGGATGAGAGGACAAGATTAATTCTATATAAATTCTACTTCATTCACATCTGTATCACTGAGTGATTAAAAATAAATAAATAAATAAATAAATAAATAAATAATCAGAACGAAAATTAAGAAATTTTTCATAAAATTATACAAACACAAAGTTGATGAAAATGTTTGTGACAATATAAATAATTAATGAGTAATTAATATTGTTGAATTAATTTCAATGGTAAATGCTAATTAACCACATTCTAAATAGAAGCACAATAAACCACCAGTTTCATACTGAATGTCATTAACAATTTTACGTGAATTATCATTTACAAATGCAATTAAATGTATGCAAGTAACCCATCCGTTGCCAGTGTAGTGGCTCACCCTCGTCACTTATTCTTACTACGTTGCTATATAAAACAAATTACGCATTCGGAGAATCGGTGCTCTATTTATTTTGTTTCCAATCTCGAGATGCTGAAATGGATGGCAAAGTCATTAGCAGCCACTCACAACGTCACAACAATCACTCAAAGTTTCTTATATATCTATATATATTTTCTAAATACATATACCATCAACTTGACCTGGCACAAATGTATTTATGTACAATGCACATATATATTGTAAAGAAAAGCGCAAAGAGCACTACTACGAGTCTTTTCTCACTGATCGCACACGAGAAAAAGAAGCTTCCGGATATATTCTCCTCATGCACAAGGGTCGTATGTTTACCTAGCTGTAATGGGTCTGGGCTGCGTGTGGAGCGTTTTTAATTTTTTTTTCTCTTCTCCTTTCCGTTTTTTTTTTTTTTTTTCATTTTTTTTTTTTCCTAATCGAAAGTTTTACATCACGAAATGTATGATTATATATTACGTCAACTGATGCTAACTACATCATAGATATAATTAATTTATTTGATCAGTGATGGAAATGATTTTTTATACAAATTGTCAAGAGTGATGGTGATTGTAGAATAAAATAAAATTGAATTTTAATTAGTCAAATTAATGATAATTTTTGTTCTTAATGAAATTAAAAAATAAAATCGAAATAAATTCGACTTTTAATTATGGCAATGATAATGAAATAGCTTTGAAATTGACAGAGGGTAGAGCAGTAATAGCACTGAATTCACAGAAAGGGAGACAGATAAAAAAAAAAAAAAAAAATGAAAATAAAATAAAATGTAAAAAAAAAAAAAAAAATTCAACGAATGAAGCGAAAACGTACAAGAGTGTATAACTGATGAGAGAGTAAGAGAATACAAGTACAGTAAAGACGGTAGTAACTTTTCGTAAGACGGCAAAGTTTTCTTTGGAGAAAACTTCTATGGTGGCTCGTGCCAAATATATATATTTATACCATGATGGAGCAGAATGGAAGAAGACGAAGTACCGCCTAAACTTGCTCGCTCTTTGTGTCTTTCTCGTCATCATTGTCAGACGTATCTTCTGGCATTGGTGTGACGGCAATTTAACATTGCACGCGCAAAAGTTGAATACTATGTTTCATAAAGTTCATTGGCGCTGGCTTCTTAATCATTGACACTGGCTCACGGGCGCACTTGGAATGTGTAAATAACTAATTACCACGGTAACGAGCAACTCAATGCATAATTCAAACGGCCATTACTGCTTGAAAATTATATATATCAATAGTATCATATATAGAATATTGGCGCGTGCTTGGTTATATCTCAGGATCCATTTTATGCAGTTATCGTGCGCAACCTACCGGATTTTTATGCACACTCTGAAACCAGCACAAACTTACTCTACAATCCCTTCAAAAAATATTATCTTAATGTAAGGAATTTACTTTGTTATTATACTTGTAAATCATTTTTTTGTTTCTTTTTAACCAATGCAAATATAATTATCAGGATTATAGTCAATTCTAGTAGAATATTTTTAGAAGTAATGAATTAAGAATGAGAATATTAATATTAATAATAAATAAAGTATAAATGTATATTTATTATTTATTTTTTTTTCCTGTGATTTATTATTCGAGTAGAATATTGTTGAAATTACGTGAATATAGATAAAGTAAAATGACAACAATCTGTTAGTTTTATAGTATAAAAATTCTTCTAGCAATACAATAGTAGTTTGACTGCAAAATAAAATGGCACAACGTTGTATATTGTGATTGCTTCTGCTTACTCTCATAAAGTGCCATGGATATAAATTATATGGTTATATATATGTAACCTGTATGAACACATTTCCACAGAGTCAATATATCTGGGTGTACTTAGATATGGTGAGGATATTGTACTTTGACTTCTTCATATGTTTGTATTATCTGACAGATTGAAATCATCTCCGTCAGACTTTTATGACACAAGTTTACTTATACAACTATATAATTTATTGTTCTTTTTTATTTGTTTTTTTTTTTTCTTTTTTTTCATTTGCCCTCCAAGTTTTCTATTGAAATATATATTTTTCATTTGTATTAAAATTTTCCGAATGACGCTGAATGCAAAATGGCTCGAGGGAAAAAAAATAAATTATTCGCGTTTATTCGCATCTTGTGAAAAATGTTTATTTATTCTTCTTTTTTTTTTTACTTCATTAAAATTCCGTGTTATTATTATTAATTTTTTTTTTCCTCTACAAATATTAATTGAAAAATAGGTTGATAAAAAAAAAAAAAAAAAAAAAAATTGATAAAAATAAATTATTATCCAATATTTTTTTAATTTTTTTTCTTCTCGTTTTATGGAACAAATAATTGGATTAATCGCTATCAATTTCAAATTTTTCGTTAACTACAGCTATTTCATTTGTTGATTCGTTCAACGAATCAACGATTGCAAACCTAATACAAACACAAATGCTTTTCTACACCTGTAACGCAGGTGGATAACCCAAGCTACTGCTACTACTACTACTACTACTACCACAACCACTACCACGTTTGAGCATTATCCCAAATTACATTATCATCTACTGTTTGCGTAGTTATATCAGTTATATATATACATACTCGAATGTATTTGTTCGGAATGCGCCTCAGCACAGTACAGATACAGCCGGTCAAATGGCTTAATTGCTTTGTCCGTGCAATTACGAAATTGCTTACAATTTACAATCAAGCACACGCGTTCAACAATTTCCATTCTCCCTTTCTCATCCCACCACCCTATTCTCCACCCTTTGGTTTTCATCAATTTGCGTAATTTCAACTATCCATTCATTTTTTTTTTTACTCTTTATTATTTTCATTATTATTATCGGTTATTTATATTATTTATATATATATTTTTACACAACTCCAAATATCGATGATAATTGGAGAATCAATCATTTGTATTGTTTAAATACTGATATTCAATAAATATATTAACGATGCTAATTTTAATTATTATAAAAATTTTATTGGAAAAAAATTCATATAGATATATATTGGTTCTGTGTTGGTTCGTAGTCACTTGATTATTTTATCATGAAGGCGTATGAAAATGGCATTTTTCATATGATACTAGTATCATATAGATACAATATATAGATGTCCTGGCTATGCATACCTTGTCATTGCTATTTCACAAATTTCCATTTTATATAATTGCACGACACGAATAATTCAATAATGCAGCTTTGACGTGCGTTCACGGGCACGTTGAATTTTAGCCAATGTACGTTTTTGATACGCAGTTCTAGTAATGAAATTGGAATAAACGATCATCGTGACACACACACGCACATATTATATATATATATATGGATATATATTTTTTATGGGAGAGAAATTCCTATAAAACAGTAATTGATCGGGTAGGTATAACGCACACACGTCACAATTAATTTATCGTTGGAATAAAAATGAAAATAAAAAAGACAAAAAAAAAAATAAAAAATAAATAAATAAATAAATAAATAATAAATGAATGAATAACGCAAACTATGCTGATGTACATGATAAAATGTTACGATGCTCATAAAAATGTGTAGTTAACAATAGTGATGGTGGAAAATAAATAAATAACATCAAGCTCATGCACAAGTAATGGATATACATCAAAAAGAGAACGAGAGGAAAATAATTGTGATATAATTATTTTGAGAAATACATAGTGAATTATTTTGTGAATATAAAGTACCCAGTTTATTTGAATATAATAGTAATTAATTGTATGTAGATAGAGATTGAAGAAACGATTTTCATTGTGAATACACGCGTACACGCATTCGTGACTAGTGTTGCAATATTTGTTTTTTTTTTTTTTTTTTTTGTTTGTACAAACGGATTTTAAATTTCAATTTATCGTTTTTATGCCTCAACCGTACATACACATTTTCCCTCTTTTTCAACAAATTTCAATGACTGCTATTCCACTTTGCAAGGTAGGTGTTGCTGTTGCTGTTGTTACTTTTTTTATTTTTATTTTTTATCCGACGTGGTATAGTGGCTCTTCATGAATACGAGTAAAGTGGAGGCTTCGCGTTATCGGGCAAAAAATCGATTAACCTTGTACACGAAATAAAAACACAAAAAAAAAAAGAAAAAAAAAAAATACATGAATAAAATGAAATAAATAAAAAATGTGATAAAGATGATGACATAGAAATTTGTTTGCACGTGCGAATCAGATTTTACTTGCATTATTTATTTATTTATTTTTTTTTTTTTTTACGGTATCCATCTGGCATGAAATACAATGATTCCATTTCGTTACCATTGATATTCATTTTATTGGATATTTAATATTTAAAACCGGGCAATGGGAAATAAAAAAATACAAAAAAAATTTTTTTTTTTATTGAAAAAAAAAAATATTTTATCTCTTTTTCAAATAATATTTCATATCATAGTTAATTTTGCCAATTTTTTATTTATTTATTTATTTTTTTTTTTTTTGTTTGGACCTACCAAAAAGTGTACTCAATATGGTTACCTATGCTAACAGGAAATCGAATCACATTGAATTATGTTATACTCCTTCATTACGACAAGACGACAAGTATTCACATATATATTATATACTAACAGTGTATTATGTGTCTTGGTCGTGTTTATATTGCAAGTAGTATAGGATGATATACGAAATAGGAGCCTCAAGCTCATGGCTACAGCGTTTATATTTCCGCCGACCACTCCAACTACTACTAAGTCTCCAGTTTTCAACAACAAACGATAATATTATCTGGTTCACGTTGATCGGAAAATAATCATAAAACATTATTGAATTTATTCGACTTGAATTAATATTTGGAATTATTATTTCAAAAGTTTCTTTCAACAATAAATTAAATTCCTATAAATAATTACAAACTACTAATAAATTCAATGTATTTATTCATCTGTCAAACCAAATTATTTTCTCAATTCTCCATATTCAAATGAATAATGTAATAGTTTGAAGAATACAAAAATAATATAAATGTAAATAAACAAAAAAAAAAAAAATCGATATCATGAATATTATGGTCAGGATATGATCCAGTATAATTTAACTTTCAACATCGAGAGACTGCATACAATGTGCATATTCACAACTACCAAGTGAAGAAGAAAAACTAAAGCAAAGGCAACTCAATACAAGAAGATCAAAAGACATCGTTGACTTGGAAGTAACTCAGTTTCCAGCTCTGGTTTGTTCTTATAACTTCAACCTTCACGTCTGTATCGCCATCATCTCTCAGTTGAATTGTCTCCATTTTTTGTTTTCTTTTGTTTTTTTTTTGTTTTTGTCACAACTGTAACACATTCTACTCATATAAATCCACATAAAAACACAAACTCTCGGATATTATATAATCGTTTATAATATAAATTTATAATATAAATAACTTCAGACTTTGAAATTTAGTGGAAGAAATTGTTCGAAGATGAGATTCAATTTTTTCTCTATAACATCGTTAATCCTCATTTCATGTTATCAAAAAAAAAAAAATAATAATAAAATAATTTTATATTATCTATATTAATTGTTATGTAAATTTCTTACAAAAGTAGCAGTGAATAATAATTATATTTTCATAAAATTTTATAGTGATAAAATGGTTGTTTTTATTTTTTAAAATTTTCACGTTTCAAAGAATTTTATTTAAAAAAAAAAATCTTTCAAATTCATTTTGACATTCTTCTATTGAATAAAAAAATCGCTTATGAATAACTCGGTATTATTTTTCTATACGTGAAACTACTGTACGTTTATGGATATTTTTATGTCACTATGAGTTGTACATGACATCTATTAATATAAAATCTGCGATTGTCGAGTTTCACATTTATTCTCATTCTCTCATGTCCTGTTCCACTCTCTTTTTCAACTTTAGTGTAGTAAAAACTGTTTCGATTTGTGCCGAGAGCACTTTGCTGATTAAGCGGGAGACTGTTAAATGTCAAAACTCGTTGGTGCAAGTTACTTGTCCTAAAGCTCCCAAAAAAAAAAAATGATAATAATAATAATAATAAAACAAAAAACAAAACAGCAATATGAATTATACACACATATACATACACCTATACATACAGTGTAAATTTAAAAAATTTGTGTGACAATAACAGAAATCGCACGTAACAATTGCCATTAATTTAATTTTTTTTCAAATATTCAAAACCCGATAATTCAAAAAAATAAAAATATATTAAAAGATCACAACCCACAGTAAATAAAGTAATAAAAATATTCTATCCTGATCATGACAGTTATGGTGGTGTATAAAATATCAAGAAAAATTATTATACATTTATTTATTTATTATTATTTTTTTTTCTTCTTTTTAATTTTTTTTGTTTTTATCATAAAATATCAACTGATAAAAAATTATTCATACAAATAAAAATAGTAGTATCATCATTTTCATTCCTATTTTTTTTTCCCCTTTTTTTCTTTTTTTTTTTTTCTTCAAAAAATATATTCTAGTTGATCCTGATGCAATGATGTTTCCTATACCCACATTATTCCTCCATACACATACATATACAATTTATAGCAGTAAAACATCACATCACATTGCATCGACATCCTATTTCATTTTCTATTACGTAAACGTCTGAGGCAAGCGATTTGTTTGCTCCATTTTCATACACGTGTATATACAAAGTACATATAGTCGCGTTCTTTGGCACGTTCTCAAAGACTAACAGCCTATAGCCTACCTATACAACCTAAAAAGATCCTTGTAAACCTTTACTTTCTCTCGTTCTCTTACTCTCCACCCATTCGCCCCCTGCCAGTTGCTGTTTTTCTTCGCTCTTCATTCAAACATTTTCCACCAACATCACCATCTCCATCATTTCTCTATATACCACCATCATCATCCTATCGCATTTACTCTTTTTACTCCTTGCACTCATTCCACTCACTCACTCTATTTTTCCCTCCTTCTACATGCACAATATATGTCTGGCATCGTTTCCAACCCAGACCTCCAATTCAGTTTCCTCACACACGATTACGATAGAAATGTGCATGGGCGAACTAATATCCGAATTTTTGTGATTCCTCTTGCAGGATATGAAGGGATCGAGCGATATGAAACGCAATCTTCTATATTAGTATTTTATTATTATTATTATTATTAATTTTTTTTTTGTTTTTTGCAGCGACAAAGTGCATAATATAAGAATAAACAAAATTTCGTGTGATTTAATTTATGATTATAACGATAATATGGATATGGGAAGAAAAGATTTTGTGTATAAAGTAATATGTGGTGAGGTGAGATGGTTAATGAGAAATTCAGTGACAGCTTAGCGCGACACCTTTTAGGAACATTATCTAGATGTGAGCTTCATTCATACATGTATATACACTATATAGTGTAAGATGATGAGACGTAGGTGGAATAAAGTGGGGAATATATGTGCAATGACGTGGCGGAAGTGTCGGTAAAGTTGCGTAGAAGATTCGTTATCTGCTCGAGTGATATTAAGTGGAAAATGTTCTTGTGTAATTACGCGACTTTGCATGTCTGAGATTGGTCTTTTAATAAGTCAGAAAATATCTATGAAAGTTGTGGTTGGTTAATGAACTGTATATAATATAAAGTGACATATTACCTATACATGAATATTATATCAAGAATATTTCATGGTATATACAACTATTATTAGAAAAAAAAAAAAAAAAAAAATGAATAATAAATAATAAAAAATTTTTTATTTTTTCACATTTACTCATTCATATTAATTCAATTATAACATGAATAATTTAACAAGTGTGACATTTTTATATTTACATTATTTTCATTATTTCATCATTTATTTTTTTTTATTTTTTCTATTTATTTACTTTTATATTTTATCATTCACTATTTTATTCAAAAACTGTCAAATCAATGGATAAATATAATATAAACTAGCTGATACCCGTCCGCTTCGCTGGACGTAAGTTGGCATTGCATCATGAACTTTTGTATCCCTATTGGTAAACATATTTTGAGTATATAGGTGTGATAATTCATCACTGATTAGGTAATGATTAGTAAATGAGTCAGTGAGTAAGAGAATCTGTCGAAACACAGATTTCCACATCACCCATGAGGCACTGTGTAATGGCATGCGTTTCCATTATTTTACATGGCGGGTCCCCAGTAGGCCTGAACCATGAATAACTTACTAAAGGGAAATCACTAACACATTCAATATAATATGACAATATACAATAAATATTCAATATCGATGAAAATTGATGGAATAATATGATTCCATACTGATAATTTCTTCATAAACAACATTTTTTGTTCTTTTTTCGGGTTGAAGAATGACCAGACAAACATTTCATCATATGCTTTTTTTTGTTCTCGATTCAATTTAAAATAGCAATCGTAGCTAGGGGACAACAATCCACATAGCAACCGTTGCTAGGGACAATTATTACCATAGCAACGGTTGTTAGGAGACAACAATCACCATAGCAACTGTTGCTAGGGACAATTATTACCATAGCAATCGTTGCTAGGGGACAACAATCCCTATAGCAACCGTTGCCAGAGGACAAAAATCCCCATAGCAACCGTTACCACCTTATTTCCGGTTATAACGAAGTTTCGAAAAAAAAAAAAAATTCCCTGTAGGAGTTTCGCAAAATCCGTTCTCAGTGAGCGTCTACTTCATATGAGCAATCTCTATGTCAAATTTCAAGTCAGTAGGAATTGTAGTTTCGCCGTTTCGAACATGAGTCAGTGAGTGGTAAATCGCTCATATATATATAGATATACTGCTAGTAGTGTGAGACAATGAATATGTATTCGTAGTAGAGAAAAAAAAAATTATATACATAGAAATAGGAACGTGAAAAAATATAAATAGATATACATTAACGGCTTCTATGAAATAATTTATTTTTCTTCAACAATTATCAACTTAAATTGCTTAGCAACTCTATATATAGAGTAATCGTGAGGCAGTCTCGTATCTCCACCTACAAAAGTGGATCGTTTATTACTTCTTTCCATTTGCCGAAAAGCCCCGCGGCACCAAATTGCCAACGAGCGCGCATAGGAGATACATATATATATAGAATGTGTCTGTGTGTTTGAGAGAGATAGGGAGAAGGAGATAGAGAAGGTGAAAAGAGGAAGAGTACAACCTATCGCCCGAAGCATTCGCTCCATTCCTCTACATATATAGAAGTGGCTTCTCGAGGGATTGCAACATCTATATATATACATGCGTAGTACGAGAAAGCGTGCGAGGGAAGTAGACAGGAATGAAGCAGGTTTTAGTGTACATATATAGAAAGAGGGTAAAAGAGTTCGCGCGCCGCCTACTTCGATGAGTGCCACACCAGCGACCCGATAATACCAACGAAGCAGCAGAGGGTGGTTTTTCAAACTTGCTCTATATCTCACTCACTTGCTTTTGCTTCACAGCAGACACACCCATTCTATTTTGTAGCTCTCTCAACGGGTGCTCTTTATACGATCTCTCGCCTACATCTTCGTTATATGTATATACATATAAAAGTGTATATGTGTATTTAGGATAAGAAATATAAAGTCGTATACTCATACTGTACATATTCACATTTTAAGTTTTTTTTTTTTTTTTCAAATTCTGTCAGGTATACTGACAGAATATACACATTATGCTTGAATGATCATATATACACGGGCTTTTATCAACTGATGTGTTATACTGTTAGAGAAAGCTTAAAATTTTTATCGAAAATTCACAAATATTTTTTTCTTTTTTTTTTTTTTTTTGTTTTCTCTTTCGTCGAAATAAAATATGCATACATTTTCTCTTTTTCCATCAACATTTTTTCTAATACAATTAAAATTGATTATATTGATCATATAATCAAATATCAAAATTTTCTCAATTGAATAAATAATAAAATATTTGGGTATAATTTGGAATAAAAAAAAAAAAATAAAAAAAATCTATTTTTACTTTACTTTTTTTTTTCATTGTGAATGAATAGTAGAGTAATCACGTATTTTCCAGAATAGTTGAGAAATGCAAGTATATAAAGTAAAGTGAAAAGAAGAAATAATTACACTGTTGGAACAAAGACGAAAAGAACATCAGATTGTTCATGAAGAATGAAGAAAGTGAATGCAACGATGAGAGGGTGGTTGGGGGCGTCACAATAAAGTAAAATGAACCATTGGTGGATGGAAGGGTAGATAATTAGACAAGTGACTCATACCCTTTTCACTATTTATTCCACAATTTACTTTGCTTTTTTTTTTATTCCCTTTTTTTTTTTTTTTCTGTCTTCATGCTATCGTACTTTGCTTTATCCACCGTTTCTAATTCTCTTTTTTCCCCTCGTATCTCGACTCCTCACTATTTTCCACCCCCAACTCTGCTTCTCAATCTGTCTCACCTTCACTTCATTCGTGCCCGTATCCTTCTTAATTAAATATAAGCACTAGCTAACCCCACTTTCTTACTCTTGCTTCAACTGCCAACATTATAAACCAGTTCAAGGTGTCTAGCACGAAAACTCAACGTATATTTTGTTGATGCAAGCAGGCAAATACACCAAGGGATGAAAATGGGTATGAGGCGCCACTCCACTATCCATCGCCATGCAATTAAGCCAACACTGTATATGTATAACACGCTCCAGATTAAATACGCGTAGAGCTACACCACTCGACTCTCACATGAGTGCAACAACGTACAGAGAGCAAGTGCGTGTGGTGCTTTAGAGAACGAGTGAAAGAGAAAATAAGAGAATGAGAGAGGAGAGTAAAGAGGTGGTGATGTGGTACGATCACGTTTATTTGCATTGGAGTGTATTAAACGATTGCATTAACCATTGAGCAAAGGTGAATCGATTTGATTAACGAGCTCTTACGCACACACAAAAGCGCATCGTGCGTTGAATTTTGTTGTATTATTTGGTCAACAATTTGCACTACGCCAGCTAGCAATGGTGTTTCATTTCATTAGATGATCTTTATATATATATATATATATATATTGTTAAACATAAATGCTGAGTGTATATAATGATATCGTGTTTGGCGGTGCATTTTAATTTTATACTTGAGTTTATAACAAACAAATGAGCACACATTGTGATGTGCGTTGAATGATTATAATGATGAATAGAAATGATTGATTTATATATAAATAGATTTTACATTATTTATATTTATATTTTATATTAATTGATATAATTTTATTGTAATTCAATAATCAAAATAAACTAATGGATCTTGATCGAATTATATTTGTAATATTACCATTAAATTTTTTTACTAAATTTGGTATATAATTTTTATTACGTGGAATACGTATCAAAGACTGTGACCAATCTCGAAGACGATTACGTTTATTGTATATTTCCGTATTTGAATTAAATTTTGTATTATTATTATGATTATTATGATTATTATTATTATTGCTATCAATAAATTCGGAGTAAATGGGATGGAATGATGCGGTTGAATTGTCTCTTTTTATTCGATTGTATGATAAAAATGCATCGATTATTGGACGATGAGAGTGAATAGTTCCCAATAATTTATCAACGTACTGTTGATAAGACGGTCTATTTAAATTTTTATTCAACTGATAAATCCCAGTCTTATTTTCCATATTAACATTTGACACGTCTGATGGTTCAATGGATACAATATGAATAATGTGCTTTTTGTCTAATTGATCAATGCCCATAATTAATCGATATGTTGGCTCGAAGTTTTTTGAATTTATTGTATTATTTTGATGATTTAATGAGGATAATGAATTTGAATGTTCATTTGTCAATTGGATATTTCTATCTCCATTATTATTTTGGATATTTTGTCCACGTTCATCTCTTTGTATTCTTTTCCATGATCTGTTTGATCTTGAACGATCAATGTGACTCGTGTTTGTCGTTGATGCAACATCATTGGATGATATTGATTCATATGGTACATAAACATAATTACCAGTTTGGAAATTCTTTAATTCACCATTATTTGATTGTGGTATAACAGTCAATTGTAAATCATATCTGAAAGATTTAGCAGATATAAAACGTTTGACTCGCTTCAATGTCCATTTAACAATGGAATTTTTCTGATCATCACACGGAATACAGTCATTACAATTTTCTTGGCATAATATCCACTTGCCATTATCAAGATGATAAACGTTACCACTTGACAATAACACATTGTCTTCATTAGATACGACTGGTAATGGCCCACCATAAAATGGCGCTTCGAGTAATTTTTTATAAAGAATATTTCTGCTTTTTTCCGGTGATGAAATTGTTTTAAATACAAATTCACGAAGTAAATATTCCCAGTATGGTGATTTTAACTTTGATATTTGATTTTTGGATTTATTTGGGTGATTTATATTTTGATTTAGGGGTGTTGCTTCTGCTCTAATCAAAATGATTAACTAAAAAAAAAAAAAAATTATTCATACACTCAATATATTATTTTATATTCAATGAATATTTCTATTATGCACTGATGATATTTAAATTAGGATGAATTATATTATATAATATATACTACTCACTGTGAATACTAAAAAATTCAATAATTTTGGATAATTCATGTTACTACTGAATTAGTTATACTATACGATTGACGAAGTCTGGTGGTGCATTGTGAATCGACTGGCAAGTGACTAAATCATGCATGGATGAAAAAAAAAAAAAAAATGTCGGAATATTGATATTGAAACACTCATTGACATTGTTATAAATACAGTTTTTACCGGATGCATCGAATTATGTTAATACAATTAAACATTAAATATTTTATGATCATATTACGGATGATATTAAACAGTAAAATCATCCGTTGTTTAAAAAACATTTATGATCATGTGAAACAATATGATTAATTTACATTATTAATCTATAAATATTTGGAATATTAAATATATAAAAAATCTATTCATAAATATTAAATATGAAAAATTATTTTAATCTGATTGTTTACGTAATGCCTATTGATTTCAATAATTTCACAGTTTAAATTAATTTATAAACAAAAAAAGTGAATGAATAAATTGTGGCATTACATTACAAAGACTCATATGCAGCCATCTTTTATCAAATATCAAAAACACATTCAACGCAATGTGCAGTGTTGGTAAAAAAAATTGTCTTCCAGTGAATAATCCTCACATTGACCAAACGTCGGTAACTAAGAAAATTCCTTGGAAAAAAAAGAAAAACCGCATGGTAACCGGGAATCTCATGGTAATATATTTTTTTTTATAAACATTTTTTATATTATCTACTGCTGTCAAGTTATTTATACTAGGAAAATGATCGATTCAAACGATGAACGATGAAACAAATGAATTAATATTATCTGTCAATATAACATGGTTAATATATAGCCAATCATAATTTTTTTTTTTTTTTGGAAACGCGAATTTATTTAATTAATTCGAATATTACATTTGATTATTTTATATTAAATTTTATGTAATTAAATCATGGATGATCAAACAAACGTGGTGGTATCACTACCCCAAGTACTTGATTTAGCCTTAGGCACTCCAGAGGTATTGAAATAACATAAATTCTTTTTTTTTTCTTTTTCTTTTTTTTCTATATGTTTAAAACTCTAGATTTATATATATTTTTTTTTTTTTTTTTTTTTTTTCACAGGTAGGGTCTGTAAATTTCAATATTCTCCATAATTTTCTTCATATTTTAATAAATCAATTGAATTTTACAAATAAAAATGTTGAGTACAGAGGTGATAATGCAAATCAAATAAAGGTAAAACAATATATTATCGCACTCAAGTTAATTTCACTTTCTCATTCAATTATGTCATTATACTGAAATATATTTTATAGAATGCACTATCAATGCTAAGAACAGGATCATCTTCTATATTACAAGCACATCTTGTCGCAGACAGTGTAAATAGCAATGTGAATCCAATAAATGTATCAGAATCATCAAGGATATCTTCAATTATCTCATCAGCAGTTGCGTCAGTGACATCACCGACTGTATCCACTGCTGTACCAACAAATGTTCCGCCAATCGATCAGTTAGTTGAACCCTCGCCTGTGCCATCAGTTCTTCCTGAAAAAATAACATCGGTTATTCCTGTAGCAGCATCAACTGATTATTCAAAAGATATTTCATCAATTAACAATCGTCTAAATGAATTCGAGGCAAATCTTTCATATTTAAATGACGATGTGACAGAACTACGAAACACATTTACAGCTAATTATCAACCACCAACTGTTCCATCGAGTGTTTCAGAAGATATTGAATCATTTGATAAAAATAAACAGTCTGTTGGTAGTGAAAAATTGCCGGAAATAATGACGACAATTCCTGAATCAACTGCTGATCATTCACTGATACATGATAAAGATAAAAAAAGAAAGGATAGTCAGGGTGAAATTATACCAAGCAGACAAACATCATTAATTTCTAGAGGACGTAGTATTATCGGTAGTATTTTTATTCATATACGTGAAAAATAATAATTCATTACTATTTTTTTGTTTATGATGATGATTAATTAATTATTAGTATTTTATTTCAGATGGTGTGAATTTGATTGAATTAAAAACTGATGTATCAGGATTGAAAAGTGAAATGACTGAGGTACAAAAAAATATTGAAATAATGCAATCACAAATTGATGATATTTGCTCAAAACGTACGCCGGAAATTTCTATAGACAAAGCTAAACCAGAAACTCAAACAGATATTAATTCACTAGTTAATAATGATACAAATGTTGATGGTAATATCAATGCAACATCATTATCTCCTCAAACCAATGAAAAATCAGATCAAATACATTCTGGAAGTCAAATAATTCCAAGTGACAGTTACACTGAATCGACAAACAATGAAACAGGAGACAAATCAGAAGATCAAGCTAATGATATCAGTGGAGGATTGAAGAATATTGATTCAACAAAAATTGAATTGACAGAGACAGTTCAAAATATGGAAATGATATATAGTGAAGCTGTACGAAATTTAGAATTTCGTGTGGCTGAATTAGAAACGGAAATGAAGGCACTCGGTGAGACAGTATATAATTCGCAAATGGGTGGTGAGACTGAAGGAATACAGGAAGTCCAAGAACTTGTTTCGAAGATACAAGAAATTCATGCGGATATGGAGAAAATAAATAAAACTGCAACGCGACTCAGTGAAGAGAAGGAAAAAAGAGATTCTCATACAAATGTATGAAACTGGATCACAAATATTCATTGAAAAAAAAAAAAAAAAATTATAATTGAATATTTTTTTATTTTTTCATTTTGTTAAATAATAATATATTATTGATATTCCAGGTGATTATTGAGCAAATTGAATTACTCAAGACAATTAAAGCTGACAAGGAAGATCTTGAAGATGCTTTGGCCGATAAAGCCGATGCCACTGTCGTGGATAAGAAAGTTAGTGATAAAAATTTTGTGATCAAATTTTTTTTTTTTTCTCATAGAATGCTGGATATTTAGCTGAATATGAATGAAATTTAGGTTTCGTATGATAAATTTAATATTGCATGCGATGATCTTGCACGTGGAGTAGAAGATGCAATAACAAAATTGACCCAGCAAGAATATATTTGGCAAGAATCATTGAATACAGTACAACAAGAAATTGATAATAAATTGGATAAAATTGAAATTTCACCTATCAGAGAATTTATTAACAATCGTCTGCAAATATTGCAAAATAAAATAAAAGAATTAGCAGAGAAAAAAAATGAGAATGAAGCAGCTGGAACCCGAAAAATACTAACGTATAAAATAACTAATTAAATATCTATGGAAAAATTTTATTTACTTTGGTTCATTCAATTTTTTCAGTGGATTGCATTGTATATCGTGTAATAAAGATGCTGTGATGAGAATGGAACAAGAAGCAAATTATCAACATGTATCTGTGCCACCATCACGAAGTATAAAACCATATTTGACATATGAATTGGATCGAATAAGAAAGCAACACAAAAAATTGGTGGGCAGAAATATGAATCAATTTAATGCAGCAGTGCAGGAAATGGGGAAAAAAACAAAACCATTGATATGCGATACAACAGATGAAAAATCATCGAGGTAAGTCAATAGAATATATATCTTTACACTTTATGATGATAATAAATTTTACATTTCATCGCAAAACTTCATTTAAGGGATCATCTGTGCAATCGATATTGCGGAGGGAGTCACACGGTGACAACTCCACAACAGAGAGTGATGCGAATGGGACATTTTTCAGCACAATGGGGACCAGAAGCGGTCCAACTTACTCAAGGCATGATACGAGGCACTGATGGACAACTTTATCATAGTAGATCAATGCCACCGGGTACCAGTGCAGCAAATCTTCCCGATGTATGTGGTCCAGATATGAATTTATGCTGCAGTTCGCAAAATCCAACTGCATCTAATCAACCAGGACAACATAATCGTCCCAATCATAATTTAGAATCACCAACGACAATTCAGACGACAGTGCGACGTGCAAGTCAAAGAGACCACCGTCGGATTGATAGTCTTCCTCAATCAACACGACGATCTAGTGGAAAAAAAATCAACGAAGTTTATAAAAATGATCGTTCTATGGTAAACAATTTTTTATGTTTGATGATATAGTGATATCATGAATAGTGATTCATCTCTTACCATGCGCTGTGTTACATCATTTATATTATCAATTCTTTTTTATCTACAGGTACTTCCTGAAGTATCATTGACTTCACCCACTGCACCTTCTCAAATTGTGATCAATAACGATGAGTATTTTAATGAAGCGGGTGAAAATACAGCTCAAGGTTTCTATGAGTCTAAAGAAACATAAGTATTAGAAAATACTGAGGAAAAAAAAAATTATTAATTTTTCTATTTTTTTTTTTTTGGAAATATTAAAAGACATTTGTACTCAAATATTACACTTCACGTATATTTATTAAATGTTTTTATTACTAATCGTTGAGGGTTTGTTTGACTACATTATTTGCAACCTTAACAAAGTGTTTTTTTCTTTTTTTTTTTTGAACAATTTGTGGTTTTTTGCAACAACAAAAATATTCGTATATTATATTGTTTTCTTTTTTTTTTTTTTTTTTTTTTTTTTGTATATTGCACTGCCCATTACATATTTTCATTATATTTCACATACACTGAATTGAATTTCTATATTAATAATCAAGGTTATACAGAGGAATCGATGATTTTTTTTTGTTTTTTGTTTTTTTGTTTTTTTTTTTTCATTTTTTGTTTTCTCAATTGGGATAATTTTGGGATTACAACTCATAGGCTTCTTATAAGTGGCCATATTACTGAACTTATTCATGAAAATCATTAAATATGTCAATGTTACTCTATGTCATATAAATTTTAAGGTACAGGGAGTATCTACACATTAGTCGAATTATTTATATATATATATCTATCATATTTTTATGACAACGTAAGATGAATATATGATAAATATTGTTTGCCTAAATTAATTTCACTAATTCTAAAGTTCAACACAATTTGTGTTGTCTTATTCAATAAAATCAACGTGTACAGAATGTCTCATGCAATTACATAACAAGATGCAGTGAATCCGAAAATGTGAAAGGAATTTTTTTATGATTAAACTAAAATTTATTAATATATATATATATATTTTTTTTTTTCGTCTTTTATGAAACTTTTGACTTCGAGACGTAGAATGGTAAATGGATTTTTTTTTTTTCTTGTACTCGATGTCGATATGCATTCATGAATTACGATTAATAATACTGGCAGCTTAGAATATGAATTAATTGTTTTTCCTCTCCTATTTTCATTTTGCGTATTTGTTTGTATTATTTATACAAAGATGTTTTCATTTTTTTTTTCGTTTTTTTTTTTTTTTTTTTTTTTTTCATTGTTTTTCCGCTTTGGATTAATTGGACGACGAGTGTATGTCAAATCTACAAACAAAACATGCTATATACTTTTTTTTTAAACGTATAAAAATATAAATATAAATTTTAACGAATCAATTGTGTTGTACCCGGAGTCTCTGAGTTTTGTCTTTTTATTTCATTTTCCGCTCTCTCCTTGTCCTTATTTTCACACTCAGTCACTTCTTCTGTATATCTCTGTCTGTGTTTTTATTTTTCACCATCATCTCAGCGAAATTACTTTATTCGTTATTATTAATTTTTTTTTTTATTCCACTTTTGCTCTTCATATTATATTAATCTCAGCTTATCTTTTATATTTCATAGCATTTGGATCGACGGTTATGGACGTATTCGTCATGGAACAGAAATATGAATATTTTCATATGAAATAAAAAAATTAATTTTCCACTCGTCCTTTCTATCTCACTTCACATTCTTCTTCATTAGGATGTATTCTTAATTTCTATATATAAGACAATATAATGTTTCTAATGACAGATTTTTCTTTTTTCTCTTCACAAATGTATTTAATTAATTGTCAAGTTAAAAAATCATCATTGGATGGATATTGAAAATTATTGTTACATTCACGAATGTGAAATTTAAATTCAAAAAAATAATCAATGTAAAAGCAATGACATGTGATATAATGAACTCATAAATTATTATGTCACAATGATATATATATATATAATTAAATATATTATTATGATTGAAAATATTAATGAATCACAGGTTTAAACTAGGCTAATTTTCCAACAAATTATTATCACATGAAAAAATATGTATTAGTTACATCTCATTCAAATATTATCTCAGTTTGTCATGAATTTTTCGGACGGATGACCCTTAATGAGATCGAGTCATCATAGAAAATTTTTAGGATGTAGTATTACTTTTTTTTTTTTTTATATATAATTTGATTAAATTCAGAGAGAAGATTGATAATATGTGAATAATAATGATAATGATAATTATAATTATAATAATAGTAATTATAAGCTTACTAAAATTTACGTGCAGAATATTAAATTTGGCATTGTTTTCAGTTTTTGTTTTATTTCTTTCTTAAATATTTCCAATAATTATTTTCATTGGTGTGTCGTGTATTGGGTTTTTTTAAATTATTTTTTTTCTCTTGTTTTTATTTTTCTTTTTTTTCTCTTCATTTTTTCCAATAAGTCTCATGTTCCTGGTTTTATTCACGTTCTACAAAATATATGTTTGGCCGATACTTATCTTTATACGTTGATCGCGTGTTACTCAGCATTTTCTCGTTTAGAATATAGACTGATAACAAAACTAGTGTTATGTTTCAAAATTATAATAATAAAAGGGAGAAAAAAAAAAAAAATAAAAAAATAATATTTCGCATGTTTGAAATTTTTACTCGGCAATAAGACAATCAAATTTATATTTTTTATTATTTTATTTATTATCTTATTGCGTCGCGTATATGTTATTAATTCTAGTTTAACTTTAATTTAATTTTTATTTTTTCATTTATATTAGGTAATCTGTCAAAAGAGTTTTTGCAAAATTCTTATTAATCTTGATATCAAATTTAGCAGAGGTAGTTTGCATTACTCATCCAGGAAGACAATTATAAGATCAATATTCATTATAAGTAATGCACGCTATGAGAGAAGAAGAAAAAAAATTGTATTCTATCATTATAAAATTGTTTTTCCTGATTTGCACTATCGAGAAAATTTTTATGCATCTTGGGCAACAATAAAAGCTCAAAATCATTTCAATTTTGAAATACAGTATCGTGCTAGATCAATTTTTACTCGAAGGACGATCGAATATAAATTTTCTTTTTTTTTTTCATTTTTTTCATTCTTTGAATTATTTCGTGGCAATATCCTGATTCTTCTTGTGAATTCATTGAATGAGGCAGTACCATTTTTATCTCACCTCTTTTTTCTTTCTTCCTATTTTTTTTTTTTTTTTTTCATTTCCTTTGTTCACCTTCCAATCCCTCCACAATTTATATCATGTCTGTCTGTATTTTGTACTGTTTTTTTCAATAATTTTTCGACAATTTAATGTCTGAATCGATTCAATTATTGTCGTCTCACAGGCGGAATCTTTCTCTTCAATTTCATAAATTCATATAAATCGTGAATTATATTTCTTCGGCACCAAAGTGAAATGTATAGCGCATCTTACAAAGCGCTGCGATAGATGCGCTACAAAAGTTGAGCTATTACCGGATGCAACAGACACATATGCTCCGCTCCACGAATTGGAAGACGGTTGACACTGAAGTGACGAACCATTTCCGGTATACTGTCAAATGGTTTGCTAAATTGACCCAGAATATAAGCATTCAGTTCATCATTCTTTTGTATTCGCATGTGCATAAATCCTCGAGCACTCCTGGAAGTGAAAAATATCAATGAAAATCATTGTCAATGTATGTAGAATTAAATGTAAATAATGAAAATAAAGAAATACTTCGTTTGTCTTAGTAGATTGTGACAGGGCTATTGTATACAAAGTTACACAAACTTACTTCAATGACAGAGAATAATCTTGTTTGGTTGACTCGCTATTTCTCACTAGGTAACTTCCCTCACGTAATAGTCGCAGTACCGCCTCGGCCTCGATTCTCGTTATTGATCCATGATACCAGCTATGAAAAAATTGATAATTGAATAAAAAATACATAGTAAAAAACAATATTTATTGAATTTATTAATGAACTCACCCTTGTCTCTCTAATGGTAATTCAACATCAACAAGGTCAGCAGATGCACGAGTTGTTGTCAATTCAAGTGGTAATCCAAGGCTAAGTCCACCAGATTTTTTTAACATCTGTAAACCACCCTCAATTCCACCATCTCCATTGCCACCACTAATACCACCATCCAAGTTAAGAGTCATCTTTGGACGCGCCATACCGCCGCCTGAAATGAGTCACGCGCCAGTTAGTCGCCGCATAAAGTACATCTCAAACTCCTCATATCGTCATTCGTCGCCGTCGTCGTCCATCTCATCGTATTTTTCAACCAACATAATTCAAAGATTTTATGAGCTACGATAATCGGTCCAAATTGCAATTGCTTCACAAACTAAATTACATTTATATATATTTTAAGTCCTTTATTGCAAATTATATTTGACTCTTCAAGTACAATCTTTGATGTAAGGTCAGGATGAACATTACCGAAAAAATTAAATTTTTGTGTAGAGACAAAAAATTAAAAACTCATTGTAACCAAAGTAATCTATTATTATTATTTATTTATTTTTTTTTCTTTTTGTTATCAATTCATGAAAATTTTATTTATAATAAAAAAAAAAATTTATACGTAACATAAAAGACGAGATTTATCTCAGAAAAAAGTTTTTATACGTACGAAAAAACTTTACAATATTTCAACAATCGACAAACTGTCATGGAATATTTTACGTCTTTATATATCAACTATACATTTCTTAAATATTAATATGTGCTTGTATATATATAAATTCATGAAAAAATCACACAAAAAGTTGAGACAGTTGATGTCGACCACCAAAGCATTAAACTAAACACTAATTTCATTTAGGGTCTGCGGCGATCTCTTAACATTTAACTTTCACTCGCGTAACAGAATGTGATGTGGGTACAGGTAAATTGGTGTGACATCTGTATCGTTGAGTTAAATCTGACGATGAATACTCGTGGTATAAATACAATTGGAGATTTTTATATATTATTATTATCAATATTATTTATTTATTTACTTTTTTTTTTTTTGTTATTTTATCGAAAAAGTGGCAAACAAAGAACTTGTGCGCAGATTGTGTATATCGACCCTTCGACTCATCTCTTTACGTAATAAATCCCTGATCGTACAAAGTAGATACTCAAGAGCCTCACACTATTAAATATTAACGAAAATCTTCCGTTGTGTATTTTTGCACGCTATACATTTATTTGCTGAGATTGGCATTGCATGTTTTATTGAATTTAATCCGGTGATTTTGAACGAGTCAGATTCATTTGTTATATACAATTTTATTTTTTTATTTATTTATTTGACTACTACTATTATTTTTTTTTTTTTTCCGTCATCTATTCCCTATTGTATCCGAATTATTTGCACTTTATATTTTATAAATATATATGTATGATGTCGAATAAATATATATAGTTTACTCTGTTGATGTGTATACACGATGTTTTAATATCCGTCGCGGGCGGAGATACGTCTCAATCAATTTCATCTTCATCGTAGAAGGTCGGTCTCGTGGGGAAATGAAACGAAAAAAAAAAAAAAAAAAAAAGTAATAATAATAATAATAAAACTCGCTGTAACGGAAATCGCATCGGCAAAAAAAAAAAAAAAATAAAAAAAAAAATCCCGAACACGATTACGCAACGTTGTGTACATATGTGTACACAGTTACACATCCGACATTTACAAAAAAATAAACGATGAAAAGACAGTGAGAAGGCAATAGGACAAATACACGTTCAATGCAATTACGCGTGGGCGAATGTTTCACAATTGAAATAAATTTTTTATTTGTTGAATGAAAAATAAAATGGAAAATAAATGAATAAATGAAATGGAAGAGAAATCGGGAAGATAAAAAAAAAAAGAAAGAAAAAAAAAATGGCAACCACAATAATATTTTTTCGTTATATTATTTATTATTAAAACTGATTAATCTTGATGGAAAAAAAATATTGTATTTTGATATTATTATTTCGGAATTTTTGTGTAATTATTTGATTATCTTCAAAAAAAAAAAAAAAAAAAAAAAAATTAGTAATAAATAAAATAAATAAAATTTCATCTTGAAATGAACAGAAAAAATATTTATCATACAATAAAATATACATCGAGTATAATATCGATAACTTTCGTGCATTATTTTGACACACATCTATATACACATGTACACACCCTAAGGGTACGTAAAGAAACTCTTCAGACAAACGGAATCAGATTTCGAAGGAAGTGACAGATCGCCCAAAGGCAAATAGACATATATATATATATATTTTTTTTTTTTCCTCCGTCTCTTACTCAATCGACTCCCCATCCAACCGCCCTCTGCATCATCTCCATCCACCACCACCACCACATATTCACTATCCTTCTACTCTCCCTCACCCTGTCAAACGACACTCGGGTACTATATACAGTGAAGTGCGCCTGCGGGGGCGGAAGCTGTCGAGGCGAACCGCACACGTTGAATCTCACTGCTACTACTGCGACTACTTCAACTGGGTCTCTAGGGAAATTTCTAGTCACAAGTAGACCACCCTCGTGTTCACGCACATTGCCCACGGAGTCTCACACTCGACATAAGTAAAAGAAAGTGTGACAACGAAGAAGATTATGTGAGCTTTTAATTTCCGTGAACAAATTTTATTATATAATTTATATTGAACATTGGATTTTACATAGATCAATTGTCTCACTATCTGTCACGACAATACAATCGAAATAATATATTTTATTAATTATATCATTTAAAATTATTTATTTATATCAAATGAATATATTATTATTTATTGCAAAGTATATTATTATTAATGATGATTGAGATATTTATTTTTCATTATTAATTATATTTATTAGCTAGAAAAAAATTATTTTTATAAAATATATTTCATGAAAATCTCAGGTGTTTCACAGTCTCATAGCCAACACCCTAATCCTTTAGGCTGAACATTTTCTACTGACAAGGAAATATATTCCCCCTAAAGTTCATCACACATTTCAAATTCCTCATTGTCATTCTTATTTACTCACATACATACACTTCTTCAATATGTATAACAATATGTGTCTTATGATCCAACAACATCCAAGCTCCATTTCAAATAACTCCACCCCGTGTTCTCATCTCAGTTAGCATCATAACAAACACTGGTTGCCTGCTCTGAATGTCTGATGCATCTTTCGTCCTCATGAAATATGAAGTGTGACAGTATAAAGGTCTATGCGTCATGTGCGATTGCGACCTCTTCTCATCCTTTTTCTCAACTATGTCGAAGCAATTTTACCCCCTCTAGAAATCTTGGATTACTAAACTGTGTTGTCGTGGTGACGACAGGGACTTTCTCCACTCTCACACACACTTATGTATATATAGATATATTATATTTATGTATTTTATACATATAGATTTGAGTAGATTTTTTTGTTTTGAATGAAATTACCATCGTGACTCGAGTCTATTCCATTTTTTGCCATAACAATCTAGATGATGGTGGGCTCGGGGTAATAAACGAATTTTATTTGACAATAATAGAGCGACATAGTTGCTTGTGTGTGATGATGAAAAAAAAAAAAAAAAAAAACAAAAAAAAAGAGATAAAAGTTATACGTGTATATTCGATTTTCTAAAGAAAATTGAAGTTGGATGATTTGTATATTTAAAAAAAAAAAATGTATGAAAAAATTGGTGATTTTTGAAATTTTATGCAGACTATAAAGTTTTGTCATCAGTTTGTTGTTATGGTATGTAATAATATTAAGTAATTGTTTCTTAGTCGTTGTATAGTTATTTTTGTGCTCATAAAATTTCCAACAGTTAACCAATATACATAAAATATATATAGTTATGTTTGTGATGCACATACAGATGAGTTTATTATTGGTAAATTGTTCATAAAAATTTTGTCGTTTGACGCATATGATATCAGTAAGAATATAAACGAAATTGGCTTTTAATAATCAATTGAATTGTTGTAATATAAATTATTTTTATATATTTTTTAATAATAATTTAGATATATTGAAAGAATATTTGAACTATTAAAATGTCTGTCGAATGAAATAAAATTATATTATCGTTCTTAAATTTGCCAAAAGTTGGTTAAAATAAAATTTCACAATTGGAACAGTTCCCAAATAATAATGTTAGTCCAACAACTTGAATATTACATAATCATACATAATTCCAAAGTGTTTCACAGACTAAAAATTGCAATTTTGCCAATCGGTTTTATGATAAGAATATTCGAAAAATCTCAAAAATAAACTATCATTCGTACGCTTGTTATTTTCTCTGCCAATGGCATATCGTTTATACTTTTTTTCGCGTATGTCGATTCTATTTTTCCCTCACTCATTTCTCTTATAAAACTTTTTTTCTCTTTATTTTCTTTTTGTTTTTTTTTTCTTTCCTGTTATGCTTCACTTCTTCTTCTTCGTCCTCTCAACCTGGGTCTATGGCGTTCAACTTTGTCGCAATCTCATACTTGTGTCAGTGACAACCCGGCTCAAAGGCAAAAACCATGTAATATATCCCACTCTCTTGCATCACGAGAGAGAGGAAAACACGTGAACAGTTGAAAAATATTGTCACATCGTGTGATTGGAATATTTTTCCATTAGATATATATAAAAGACATATGAATACATATATGTAGAAAAATATTTTTTATATTATTTCCAAGATATTTTTTATTTTTATTATTATTATTTTTTTTTTTTTGAATAAAATATATCTCATCGCCTGAAGACTCGTCTCACGTTGAGCCTATCCATGCGAAAAGGACGCGATAGCGTGAAAGAGCGTTTTGATATTCTTTTTTTTTTTTTCTTTTCGCTTCATTCTTTCCTTTCTTCTTTGTTCTCCCCCGCGATTTTTTGGGCGTTAACAACTGCGCCGAAAAATTATGGCGGTTTACTATCAGTAAATGGCCCGTGTCAAGTTGAGATTTTTCCGGGAAATTTGATAGTAACAATAAAAATAATAACTATATTTATAGAATGTCCGGACACTGTATTTTTCACGTGTCGACAGAAAAAAAAAAAAAAAAAAAATTAAATAAAAATAATTACATAAAATATAAAATACTTTGATAATATTTGAATATTCTAAATACAAATGATAAAATTCAGTAGCGATTGTAATTTAAAACGATTCTCAAAGTGAAATGATTTATAAACTTGAATTTAATATATTAATAGTTGTCAATTGCGTAGACAGATAATAAAATAAAAATATTACATGAAATAAGCCATCAGTAATAGCATCTATTTTATCTTTTGTATCTACGTATGGAAATGAATACCACAAGTGGTTGTAAAAATGAAAAAAAAAAAAAAAAAAAAAAAACACAAAATGTCTTTTATCACCTCATAAATTTTTGTAATATTTTATTTTCCTCACAGTGATTGCCAGGTGTTTTGCAAACGAAAGCTTCATAAATGCACCATATAAATATAAAGTCATATCTCTATTTTTCATATGTAGTAAAAGTTGAATGGAAAATAATATGAAATATATTTATAATATACATAAAAAAAAAAAAAAGGAAAATCCTTTTGTCTCATCCCCCTAACTGGTGTTCGAGCAAGTAGAGCGTGATATTTCCAATATTATCAATATGCTTACGCCAGCATAGACGTATAAAAGCACGCAAAGAATTTTTTTCCCAATGCCCAAAGCACGTAAATATATTTACTGTCGTATTCATGTTGGTGTGTGTATGAAAAAAAAAATAATAATAATAAAAAAAATAAAAAATAAAAAAACCGGATAGTGTATATAAATATAAATGTAAATGTATGTGAAAAGTCTTGGTAAATAGATGAAAGTGGTAGACAATTTATCGAAATTTCTAAACTACAGCTATGGGACTTGGCATGGCTAACGGTGGCATAAACGCTTTGTTTAACATTACAATCGTATTTCTCTATATTCAACTTTATATATATATATATATATACATATATATTTTCAACTAAAATTTCACTGTTCCTATATCCACTCTCTGATCTTTGTATTTGTATTCTACAGCGAAAATAATCATACCAAATTGCAAAACACATCGAGTGTGAAATGAACAAAATTTCAAATGCCATTTGAGTAATTACAGTTGAATAACTTGTGTAGTTTTCTTTTTCTTCTATTTTTAATTATTTATTATTCATACATATTTTTTTCATAAATTATTGTTTTTTTAACTTTAATATTTTGTGAATATGCTGATAGTTAACGTGGATAATTTTATTGACAAATTAAATTTTCAATACGCAACACACGCGTTGAGAACTAATTGCCATCACGTAGACCACGTACACCCTATATAAATGAATGTTGGTAAACGTGGTCGGCTGATACAGCGTATTCTCAAATCACTGGACTCATCATCATCATCATCATCATCATCATCATCATGTCAATGGTGTGAGTGGTGTGTTTGCAATGGGAAAACAAATGTTGACAGTCGAAATTACATTAATTGTATCTGTGATAAGTAGTTATTTCACGTTGAACAAAGAATCTCATATGAACGCCATATTGCGGTGTAATGTATTACTTATTGAAGGGCTAATATACACATATCGATCAATCTTATGTCAAGAGAATCCGTCAACTTAACTTATAGATATATATTTTTTTCCTAGTCAGAAGATGGAAGGAAGAAAAAAAAAAAAAAAAAAAAAAGACAAAAAAATTGACATTGGTGATTCAGACGAAATATCTATTTTTGATTGCACATCAATTTTCACTGCACGTTTTTTTGTTTATTATTATTATTCTTGAAATATTTTTCTCTCTGGACACAATCTGTATATAATTACCACGGGAAAAATTAGTATTATAAATTGAAACATTAGTTTATTGAATGACATTGTAAAAAAAAAAAAAAAAAAAAAAAAAAGGAGAGTCATTTAAAAAAATTACCTAAAGAATTTTGTCATTGAATTCATTTATCGTGTGTTTATTTGATATATTTATCATTCATTATTATATATCATCAACTATGTACATCGACATTTAGAATTTCCCTACCAATGATATATATATAGCACGTGTCTGTCGCCGTGGGCTGCCAGTGCTTACTCGATGTTCGTATTAGGGCCCTCTCGCAATTTAGACCACCCCATGTGGTATCCATGGGGTAGACGTGACGCGTTCAAAGTCCCATCAAATCGGGGCGCGACACGAAGCATCGAAGTTAGAAGCAGGGGAATGAATGGAGAGTGTGTTCTCGTATTGGAGCTTGCATATTACGAAGCAACTTAATTTCCACAACTAATTTTCTCTTTTAATATTCTCCCTCGTCTGCTCATTCACATTTTATATATACATGTATGTGAGTGTATTTAAATATATAATATATATACTCACCATATTGAGATTTTTTGAAATAAATTTTTTTTCATAACTGGAAAATGAATTTAATACTTTACAATATTTTTTTATAAAATTTCGAATAACAATTGTATGAAATTCAAGAGTGGTTTTGACGCAGGTGTTAAGTACAAAGTTAATGATATTAGTTCCTGTCTGGAAGGTTTATAACAGCACAATATCAAATTATGATACTAGTCCTTTCCCTCGTACCACGATGAGCCATGAATTTACGTTGGGCATCGCCCTTATTCCTGTCTTCCCTACTTTTCTCATTGCAACACTTTCGCGCTTTTTGCCACTGTAACCCTCTCGTTATTGCTCATAATATATATTTTTATTTTCCTAATAGCAATTTCCCACCACTCATGATTCTACAATAATTTTAAAGTGATGAAAATTCTGCATATCGTTCCGGCTCTCATTAATTTTATGAATAAACATTGAATTTATAATTGTAATAATCATTGTTTATCATTATAATCTATAAAATACTTACCAAAAATTGGTGGTGATGGTTCAACATCACGTACTGATAAACTCGAGGAAGCTGGTGAAGCACTTGATTCAGTACTCTGTGTGCATCTCAATCTTCTACGTAGTTTTGGCATATCAAATGGAAGATCACCAAGATCAACACTAGTAGCACTACCAGACGTTGTTGCATCTTGTTGCATTAGTAAACGTCTTCTGCGTAATTTTGGCATATCAAATGGAAGATCAGATAGATCGGGTTCATTGTCAACAAGATTGATATTGTCCAATTGTGGTTTTAATAAATGAAAACCAAATGGTTTACATTTAATTCCGGCACGCGATTCAATTGATATACCGCTATCGGAACCTTGTATTTCAGCATCACCCGATGATGACGATTGCAATGCAAGATTAATTAAATTTTTATTTTGTGGTACACGACGTTTTTTAAATGTTGTATCTATTGGTGACACAATATTTAATGTATTCGTATTTGTGTTTGTATTTGTATTTGTATTTGTATTTGAATTTGTATTTGTCGTTGTATTTGTATTTGAATTATTTACTGTCACATTATTTTCAATAATTGCCTCTTCGGGTGATGCTTTTTGTGAATTATTGTTACGATTATTATCAGACGTTTCAGATGCTGGTTCTTGTGATGATTTATCCGATATTGGTGAAAGAATATGAAGTTTTGATGCGTGATAAGTTAAAAAACCAGACATTTGTTGTTGATGGTGATGATGATGATGAAGATGATGATTATGATGATTGAAACAACTGGTACTTCCACTGTCAGAACTGTGTGAACTCAAACTGGTACTGTGTCTGCTTTCCGAACTACTAGTCGATCTATTTCCTTCACTAGTGCTACTTCTCAATGATTCCATACTACCGCCACTGCTGCTCGTTGCCATACTCTCAGTACTCGAATATCCAACTCTACGTCGCGTTTGCCGTAATTTAAATTCCATAAGTCCCAATTCACGACGTGGCCGTGATAAATCACCCTCTGCTTCATGAGGCCTTCCTTTAAACTCCATAATTGGTTTGCTCTCACGTATTAAACTCCGAGGACGTTGTCGCTCTTCTCTAGGCCTGCCTTTGAACTCTAGAATAAGTTCTTTATCTGTTCTACGATTTGTCAATGATTCATTATTCTCTTGAATAAAACTCTTCGGTCTACTTTTAATTTCAATAATACTTGTTTCACTACTTTGTGGTGATTCTTTGGCTCGCAATGATTTTACAGGTAAACGCATATCCTTGAGTCGTGGATGATCCGGTTGTGATGGTAAATTTGGTGCGCTACGAATGTTTAATAATAAATTATCTTTATTACCATGAAATTTGGCAGGTAATGGTGCCGTTGAAGGCGGTGAATGTGTGTATTCACGTGTTGATAATCGTGGTGACGATGGTTTTTCATCGCCCGAATTTATTTGGAGGGATTCAATATCGTGTGAAATACTTGATATAGTGTCGGATTGACGATGATGATGATGATGATGATGATGGTGATGATGATGCTGCTGCTGTTGTTGCAAGCGAATAGGTATTGGTTTAGGTCGTAACAATACCACTTTTCGTCTATGATCTTTGATTGTTGATTGCTGTTGTTGGGGTTGTATCTGTTGCTGTTGCTGTTTTTGTTGCTGTTGTTGCGACACTTGTTGTGATTGCCCTGAGCATCCATACTGCATACCGGGTAATTTTTGCTTGACAGTGTCGGTCGATGGACTTCCGCGTAATTGTGATATACCCGTTCTTAATTGTGAGTGCAACACTGGATGATTTGTGACACGATCAACATCATCAAGATCATCATCCGAACGATTAACTTTACAATCAAACGCTGTCTCGTATAAATGCCGTTGTCTTGCCATTTCTTCGTCTTCAAATTCGTCTTCACCATCAGCCGCTTCCTCCTCTTCAATGTCTGCCTCGTCACCCGGTCGCTCCCTTTCACCGTTGTACTCGTTCTCAATCAATATTGGATTTTGTGGATCTATTCTACGTGTACGTCGTAACTTACGGACTTGATGACGCACAACTTTAACAGTTGATTCTAGCTCATCGTCATCGGGCGATGCCACGCACGTACATATAGTGGTCGGTATATCATGGCTAAAGAGACGATGGGGCGGCATCAGAGTATGATCCCATTCAGTGATGATGCACGACGAAAGTATCTCGTTGCTTTTTGATTGCCCACCATGCTCAAAACTCTCAGTAGGACTCAATAAATATTCAGATGTTGTTGATTGCTGTGATTGTTGTGGCTGTGATGATTGTGTTGGTGTACTAAATGTAGTTGATGCACCATCACCTGCCACAGAATTTCTTTTTGGTAATCCTGGAGTTCGTGATCGTTCACCAGGTACATCGAGACTCACGCTCTTTCGATATTTATTTGGCTGTGAATTCGATGATAATTGTTCTGTAACTTTGAATAAATCTCCGTAATAATAAGGCGATGGATGGCGAATAGGTTGATTGGAATCAGTTGGTGATTGATCGTGAATGTGAACAAGAGCTACACAATCAACTGTCACACCGTCATTTGACGTAGAATTTTCATGACTCAATCGTGAATCTTTTCCCGAATTGGATCCACGTGAGTGACTCTTTGGTCTACGAATATTAGATAACCGACATGTAAGTTCATCATTGCAAGATGAATCAGATTCTGTTGGATCTGAAACATTAATACAAAATTAAATTGATTATTGTCATCATGTAGTAAAATCATTATTTATGGATTTATTTATTTCAATTTATTTCAATATATGAAAAATAAAAAGTAAATCTGAGTAATAAAACTGAAAAGTGATAAGAATATTTTGTGGAAGAGATTGTATATAATAGCTCAATATTTCAGTAGAAAAAATAAATAATAAAAAAATTTTCAAAATGGAGAGTGGAATTTTCATAATCGTTCAAAGCACCGGGGCCAACGCATAGACTGAAATTCAACACACCGGATAGGGAGAACACGTTTCGTGGAGAAATTGCCATGAAATGGCCGCTTAAAATCACTCTCTACTACCCATGCAATATTGCGGTAATGCTCCATTGTATATGTACACACCCAACTCTAACTTTTTTGCCATTCACATTTTTTCTCCTTGCCATTTTACATTTTAAATATATAATAAGTCACCTAACCATCACTGAAGATTTTATTTCAATTTTATTATTTTTTTTTTTTCTTCCTATTTTCCTTTAAATATTTTTCTGCAAATCGATGCATGACAGATCTTGAATTGTATGAATAAAAAATAAGTATATAAAGTTAGAACTATGTGAAAATCAACAGTGAAAAAAAAAAAAAAAAAAAAAAAGAACCTGATAGTATAAGTCTTAAAGTGCGTGGTCGGATGGAATCAAGAACAGAAGATAATGGTCGTATTATGCTCAGCAGAGGGCTCATGGATGAGAATGAAAAAGTGTATGAGAGAGAGAAAGAGAGTAAAGAGAGTTGGGCTCCTCCTTTAACTGTTCAGATACTGAGCAGTATATAAACCATACGATTCTGCTTGTGACAGGTGCTATATACCACCAACATAAATGTGGTAAACTTTCATAAAGAAAAAAAAAAAAAAAAAATAGAATTATTGTGGTAGATAAAGTTGTGGGAACACTTGATCAGAAGAACTGAATTGTCAAATGAATTGAATTTTTACTACAAGAGATAATTGACCTGTCATTATTCCACGATTTTACGGATGATGGAGGAAGAAAAAAAATGAAAGAAGTATTTATTTAAAACGATTGCAATATTAAATGCAGCTTTATTGATTTTATTCATACCCTGTAGTTGTGTGTAATCAAAAAAAAAAAAAAAAAAATAAAAATATGATGATTAAATTCCATGAATAAAGAGAGAATTAAATTATATGAAAATTGATTTAGTATTGTAAAAAAAAAATTTTCTTCAGTAAAGAACATTTCGGATTGTATTCTACAAGTTCATCTTTACATCTGTTATTAGTCGATTTTTCCCTTCGTGAGATCATAAAAAAAAAAACTCAAATGGAATAAGAATAAAAAATATTTCAGTAAAACTGAAAAAAAAAAAAAAAAAAAATCTTAATATCGTTTCACACAGGCTGTGCACACGATATCAGCTTAAATTATATGAAACAATACCACGTAGAGCTCGTTATATTCCCTCTACCTCGTTTCTTCACGTGAATAAATTGAAAATTACTGAGGCCACACGTCCACTTGAAAAAAGAAAAAAAAAGTAAGAACATTTATCGCACATAAAGAAACCAAAAATTTTAACCAAATCACAAGTTGAAGAATAACTATGTGATGTAAAATAAATTGTATTGCTACATTGTCTTCATTAATAACGTAAAATTCATCAAGACCACCTCAATGATTGTATGATGCAGATGAAATCCAGTGGCCTACCACAGCAACGTCACATCCCCACACTTCTCTTATCTCTATTCCAACGTCGATTCCTCACAACCCACGTCGAAAACAGGAAGCGATTTAATTCCCAACTAGGGAAAGTCGTGTCTGTGTATATATATACATGCGAAGTGAAACACGTTGGTTGTCCTGATGATGACGCTCTAGCGTTAATCGTTGAATCGGTTGGATATTGATTACCGATAGATAATCAGATTTGAACGATATACCCAAGAGCCACACACGGCAAATGTATTGACGAGGTTGAGTGCGTGTAGCCAGGGGTTGTGAATACTATACGTATATTCCCACCCCGAAGTAAAATACATCGAGAGCGCGAGCACAACCCTAACTAATGAATCTATTAGGGGAAGTTGAACGGCGCTGTGCCTCCAAACTCTTGTGGCAATCACTGCCTATGTCTCTCCATGTATATTTATACATTTACGTTTATACATATGTACTTAGTTGTGAGTCATTTATATAAAAGTGTGTTGAGAATTTTTATAAAATAATGCTCAATCCAATGTCGTCATCCGCGTCGTCATTGCATTAGTCGCGGTATTGTTGAGTCGGTAGTAAATCTCTTTGACTGCTCTTCCGTTTATACATTCCAGGTGAGAACACATATCAACGTTAGATACATATAGATATTATAAATGTATTCATATTAATTGTGTATATATATATATATATATTTTTTATATTCGATTAAAGTGATGGGGTTGAAATGTAAAATAAATTTTAATTGGACTTTGATCGATCATGAACTCAGTCCAATATGGAAAAATTTTTATTCAGAAAAATACATATATATTTTTTTTTTTTTTTTTTTTTTTTTTCACTCGTTGTGAATATTGTGGAATTTTTAATTGGAAATTTATGATACTATTTTTATTCATTTTTTTATAGTATATATTCTAGAGTTAGAAATCACGAGTGTCAATACTGAATAAAAAATTGCGACGATATTGAATGTATGAATGTTAAAAAAGAATTTTTTTTTTTTTTTTTTTTTTTTTTTTTCGGTACACAAAAGACTGAAGCTTCATCTTTTATCCATCGAATTTTTTTGTTCCTTCTTTCTTTGCTGTCTGTATTAGATATTGTATTTGATTATAATGTAACCCAAAAAAAGGTACGGTCGTTGAATGTGGGTCGTGAATGTTGAGGATTTGCGACCAAAAATAGAGAAAACAAAAAAAAAAAAAAAAAAAAAATAGATGAAAGGAGAATTTTCATTGGGAAAACTGGGGACCATCCACATGTGTATGTCCATCCCCTCAGTTGGATCATCTAGTAAAGAACATCACAGTGGACTTACTCACACTCACACCCACGGGATTTTCACTTATACACATTGAAGAAAATTATCTTTGTGTCAAGTTTTTCACTGACCTAAAATGAAATAAAAATCAATCTCATTCACCATACGATATTATACGTTGATTTATGGTTATTCTACGTTGAAATTACCTCCATTTTATAATAAAGAATAAAAAAAAAATAATTCCGAGAAACATCAAAAGGTTTTTTTTTTTTTTATGTGAATCAGATAAAATAACATTTTAAGACGCGGTAAACCTGATGTTTTATAATAATAAAAAATGCATTTCCCTCAGATCCTCAATCATATTTTATCATGCATAATATAAATGAAAAAACTTGATTATAAATTAACAAACTACCCCAGTATAATCTTTTGGGGATTTGTACGCACCGACATAAAGAGTAATTTGTACGTAATTTTACATTCCAAATATACAAGACACAAAAAAAAAAAAAGATGAAAGAAAAAAAAAAAAAAGAAAAGAAGGAGAACGCAGGTACACACATCCCCAACTGTTTTCCTTTGAGGAGTTTTCTAAGTGGCAATTACTTGCTTCAAATTATATTTACTTCAGTAATTTTATTTTAACACAACCTTACGTCATTTTATTTAATAACAACTCAACACATTCACACTAACTCATCGAAATTTTATGCATCCTCGCTTCACTTATACTGTAGTACACCACATCCCTTTAATAATAATTACTATGAAATATTTCATGCTCTGGAGTGGCATCACATCCACAACAATTTACCATAAAATTATTTACACACAAACTCTGAATGACTTGATTATCTTCATAATTAAATATAAATACTTATCGCGAATGTAGAAGAAAAAAAATATATATATATATATATATATATATATATTATATGTGAATGAATTTTGTAATTACATAAATTACATACCTGAATTATCTTACAGTCAATTCCAATGATTCCATGCATACTAGAGATGTTACAAGAGAAATTGCGGTAACGCACGCATCTGTGTATCTATAGAACCACTTGGTTCATATGGAATGCATTAGGGGTTCGCATAATCACGGTCAGTATTCAAACCACGTACGCATTGGATATCCCTCTCATCCTGCCTAATCGTTTGTCTCTCGCTCTCTGTCGTACTTATTCACTTTTACCCATTTCACTATATGTCTATCACTCTACGCGATACATAACGTACAGACAATCTCTCTCGCTTTTTTTCATCTCACTTTCTCACATGTTACCCTTGTATATTGTTCACTTGCTCTTGGAAAATTTAGTATACACCACTCGTATCCTACACATGACTTGTATGTATATAAAATACAGAGTCCGCGAATGGCTGATGTTAACGACATATAGGGGATGAATTTGTTGCTCGTTAAGTGAACGTACCTCGATTGGTTTTAACTGTAATAAAATTAATGTTAATTCATTGTTGTGTTGTGTATGAGTACATTGTAAAATGTATAAATTTAATGATGCAATTAATTAATCAACTATTATTCATCATGAAATAACAAATATTGAATTAATTTATATTTAAATTCAACGAAAAAAAATGTCGATTGTAATTTAAATATTTTACAAATCATTAATGGTTTTTTTTTTTAAATTCAAATTATCATGATACAAGGAAAATTGATTGAGTTTTTATTGCAAAAAAAAAAAAAAAAAAAAAAATTATGTTCAAGTGAAATAATTTAAATGTAAAATATGAATGAAGTAATGAATGCTTATGATAATTGAGCACGAAAAATTTATTCAACCACGTTGTATATTCGTGGATACAAAAAAATAAAAAATAAAATAATAATCAAAATAACAAAAATAAAAAAGGGTTAGCATCTGCCGCAAAATATTAATATCTTCACCCTATTCTTTTCCATTATTTACTCACTTACAAGACAAAAAAAAAAATAACAATAATTTTCAGATTATTTTATGTTTATATATCAAATGAAATATAATAAATTTTTTTTTTTTTTTTTTTTTTTCATTTATTGATTTATCGTATGAGCTATCGGATTCACAATATTTTATTTAAATTTACACTGATTTGACATGAAGTATTATATACATCACGTTCATTAAACTCAATTGAACGTTCGATGGTCATTTCAGTATATTCCAACAATCACTGGTAGTTTATTATCGTATATGTATATATATATAATAATCCCAGTGGGAATAAAATGTCATCTCAATTTACAGCGTGGGTTCTAAAAAATATATAAAACACGTATGAATACAATGAGAATTGTAAATAGTGAGTATGTAAAAGAGGAATCATAAATTCTCGTCACGGTACGATACATCTCCAATTTTCCGGACTCTAAAGTATAAAGTCCAAGTAGAAGAAAATGAATATTCTATATGAAAATATACATGAATATATCCACTAAATATTTCATGAAAAAAAAAAAAAAAAAAAAACCTCATGAAATATCAAATATATAATCGATATTTAAATTTTTCTTCCTTTTTGTTTAACATCTAAATAAAAAAATATATTTGTACTTCAATAAAAAAAAAATTTTTTCATACATATTCTTCATTATCCATAAAAAAAAAAAAAAAAAAAAAAAAAAAAAAAAAAAAAAAAAAGCTACTGCGAGGTATTAAATTCAAATGGAACTTGGATGGAATATTGCATTTGTATTAAGATTTCCCATCGCAAGTTGTGCCCTCAAGTCCTTCTCAATATACAAATATATATGTGTTTGTCATGTCGGTGACAGTTTGCAAATGATTGAGTTTCCTGTATTGGCAAACAGGGGTAAGATTGCACACACGCACAAGTTAAATAGTAAAATCAAGAAAGAGAAAGAGAAGAAGAGAGGAGGAAGAAGAAGGTAAATCAAAGAGGAAAGGAACGGTTGATGTTGCTTCTTGTGCATAAATAATATCACAAAATATATAGATAGACATATTCACTATACCATCTGATGGTTAAGTATTCATCATAGAAGGCAATCCAACAAACTTCTCTCAACACACTCACTTAGTACCATTGAAATACTCAAACTGTCAGATAAGTAAATCGTATCATAAACTAAATCAATATGAAATTTCATACGTCATTATTATATAATATCTTCTCTATTAAACGAGAAAATTTATATATAATTCAGAAGAAATTAAATAAATTCAATTATGTCGTGTATTTTTTTTTTCCTTCATCTAATGATTACAATTGAATTGAAAATATTTAAAATAAATAAAACAAGCTGGACATGGTGTACAATGTCACTGTCACAATTATTTATACAAATGTCTGTTGGTTTATGTATATATATATATATATTTTCACAGTGAATTTTGTATATACGTGGGAAAAGCGTTAAAGTAACTATTCTCTGCCATTTCGTTAACAAGTTTCACGTACAATGTATATAGTGAGTATGTATAGGGTTGGGACAACGACCCCTTCTCCTATCCACTTGCCATCATTCCCTTGCGCATCACTGCAGGAAACGACGGACGAACGGACAGCCATGTCATTTGCATAGGACGCAACGAGCTGCCGACGATAACTACCCGGGGAGGCAGAACGACGAGGTACAAGTCACCTAGTAGCATTAATTGAAATGGGGTAGTTTAGGATATGGGGTGCAGTGTTAAAGGAGCCACGAGACAAAGAGGAAAAGTAGAGGGGAACATTCACGCGTCTGACACGAGAGACTATATCACGCATCAGAGGGGGAAGTCTTCATGAGGTCTTTTCTATTAAAGAAGAAAAAAAAAAGAAGAAGAAAAAAAAAAAAGAAGGGAAATAATAGAAAAAGAAATGAAGATTAAAAAGACTTGAATGAAGAAAAAAATTATTTCGAGAGTTCACACTATTGATTTTTTTTTTCTTTTTTTTTTTAATTCTGTTCTTGGTTCATTTAATCGTGAGGTCGTCCGATGGTTGGATATGCGATGATAAAGAATGCAAAAAAAAAAAAAAAAAAAACGAAAAAAACTGAATGAAGGAGAGTAGGAAAAATCCATGACATTACTGAAACGGTTAATAAGTCCCGAGGGCTGTTCTGTGGAAAACCCTTGAAACTTTACAGATCCACAAATGGCAAATGATACAAAAAGGGACCAACACACCCGACAATGTGACAGTGGGTGGAGAATTTAATTAAATATCACGCGACATATTATGGAGCAAGCAGGAAGTAACGGACTTTGGACTGTACAGTATAAGTATATATAATTCGTAAGTATATATATGTGACTCTGAGGGTGTATGTGTGTAACTGGTGTCAGATGCAAGTATATTGTTGGCAGTGTACAAAAAGCTCGAGACCGAAAAGTTTCATGTGATTGAGGTGGCATGGGATGAAAAGTGAATCTAGTGAGAGGAGACAAATCGTTGAAAATGAATATGAATTTTTCCGACTTTCTAGTGTTATGTTCATATATTCAATTTTTTATCAATTCTATACAAATATTTTTCATTTATTTATCAATTAATTAATTAATTAATTAATTAACTTTTTTTTTTTTTTTTTTTTTTCATTGTGAATATTTATATTGAATGATTCATACGTTTGAGCATTATTGTTACATAGAATTGTATTTAATATTTTGATTCGTGATTTCAAGAACGGATTAAGGCGATGAATATGAATATGTTGAAGATTCAAATGTTAATGGGTTTGTTTACTTGGGTTCAATGTCAACGAGACCTGAATAATCTGCATATTTAATATCATGTTGGAACGCGTATTCATTTCAAATTGAGTTTCATATTTAATTGTTGAATTATCATCCTGTATAGCATACGATGTTTTGCTCTTGCTTAACACATTTTATAATATTAATGAATAAAAAGTTTGTAGTAAAAGACTTTACTTGAAAAAAAAAAATATATATATATAACTTTGTTTCAATGAGTTAATATGAAGGGAGAAAAATGAAATGTTTCATTATTTTCTCTAGTATAGACGATAAAAAAGTCAAGAATTTTACTATGAATTTATCTTGCTAATTTTTGAATAAGCGCATTGACTGGAATTATGAAATAAATGAGCAAACGATTCATTCATTGATTAAAATTAAACTCCAACTTTTATTATATTGTATACAATTATAATTTTTTTATTTTTCATTCTCTGATTAGTTGGGTATTTTATAGAGAGAGGACAAGAGTGAAGGGATAGAGAATTTTTATCGCGTGAAAAAATGAGAGAGAATGCAATTGAGAGTTTTAGGATGAAAAACTTTTTTAGTCGTAGGGACCAAGCCAATCTCGACACTTTTATTCACACACACATACACACACATATATATATATATATATATTATATGAATGGATATGTACGACCAGGAGCTGATGACGTGAGTCAAACTTTAGCCCTCTGATGTACTACACAACATTTCATTGAAATTCGGACATAAAAAAAAAAAAAGAATTTCTTCACTTCACTACGAGGGGGAAAAAAAAAATTATTCAATCGCACTTCCGGATGGGTTTATTGTTTTCACGTATATTCTCCTTTTTTTTTTTTTTTTTTTGTTTCTATAAATTCATCGAATATCACTGAGCGTCTGTATAATAAATACACGAAAATGTACAAAATATTCAATGTGGATTTCCATAATCTGGATAACAAAATTCTGAACAAAGCTCACCTGTATAGGGTCGACAGTAGTCACGATTTATTTTACTGTATATCGGTGGTAGGGAGGCTTCAGCCCCTGGTTCCACATAAGCTCGGCTCTTGCTGTCCCGTGGATCGCTATATTGTTCGATCACTTCAATTTCCGCCTAGAAAACAAAAAAAAAAAAACCAAAAAAAATGAGTATATGAAATATCAATAGATATCGAGACATAAATTCACAACATAAAAAATGATTTTTTTTGTTTGTTTTGTGAAATGTTTTATTTATTTTGATGAATAGTATCTGAAATTATAATGAATAATTATTATTAATAATTCCAAGCACAAATTTATAATAAATACAAATTGCTAACAGAATCTCTTGCGTGCGTGTTCGGGTTGAATTTTCATCCCTTTGGGATTGTATAATATTCGTAAGGGTTATTGCCATCATTTCTTCCTCCCATTCTACTTTCTGTATTACCACGAAAATTCATTCAAGCCACATAAACATTACACTTTATACCGCCTAACTAATATACCCACATTATTTTTTCAAAATGAATTCTAAACTTAATTTTTCATGTCAATCAATATCTAAAATTATCAAAGAAATAAATGAAATTCTCACTCGTAATTTTAAATTATAAATATATATCAAAGGAATAAAAAAAAAAATTGTTAGATCAATAAAATTCCAGTTGGGTCGTCACAAATTAAAAGAAAGAAGAAAAAAAAAAAAAAAAATTGTATAGACGCAAGCTCAGTGGGTATTCACGTTCGAACGGTTAGGTCCGATTAATTGGCGTAGAGAAAACGCAAGATTGAGTGTAGGGGAGACGTAAGTAAAGAAAGAGAAAATGAAACCCACAGAGTCACATACAGATGAGAAAAAGAGACAATGAGACACATAAAGAAGGAATATATATATAGATAAAGACGAGAGACTTGGCTAAAGGTGTATAGAACGGTGAGTATATAAATTTCTTGGTAGAAACCATCTAAGAAATCTTGGAAACTCATTGAAAGGAATTTCTTTCTTGCTTCCACCTCACCTTTTCACCACGATCAACCCACCATATCATTTTAGCTACAGACTCTAATAATAATAATAATAATAACGAAGCGAATAACAATAATGTCATGGAGAAATGGGTGGGTCTTGATTTCTCAAACGAAACGTGAAATCAATGGGGTCGAACTGTACTGAGAAACTATCAGACGTACTCTTCCCTGTGGTAGATTTTATATTTATACAGGATAAATCATTGTATATATTTTTATGGTACATATATATATATATGTATATATAATAAATTATAAAAAGTTTGGTATGGCAATGCCATCAAATGATGATAAGAAAGACAAGTAGTCTCAAATTGGAAGAACACAAAATTGAAATTTTCTTGTCGAAGTTATAAAAAGCCCGGGAGCTATTGCAAAATGCGATCGGTCCAAGCACAATCCATCACCATATATATACTATACAACTTTATTATTTGTTTATATGTATCAATATAGACACGACTTTGGGTACGGTAAAAAAATATTCATTAAAAAATTATGGGAATTTTCATGTTTTTATATTTATTGAAGTTATAATTGTATTACTGGATATTCAATATTGAAAATAATAACATGAATTAATTCAGTAATGGAATGAAATGAAATTAAATAAATGATACTGGAGTGTATAATGGAATAGAAAATAATCTTTCTTTTTTTTTCTTTGTAGATCACTTGAATTTTCATGTATTTTTTAACTCATCCATTTGTATTGAAAAAAAAATAATAAATTGAATGAAATAAAGAAAAAAAAAAATTATTTTCATACAATTGTGAAGTAATATACGATTGAATTCCATTGTTTTGTTGAATAAAATCTGTAAATGAACAGTAAAACATGAAATTCTCATTTGATTCCAGTCGAACAGTAGGGGCTGATGTAAACGCAAATATACAAACTGCACGTTAATATTTCGCCAACTGACTATAATCCCCAATCAATTCATTCACAAAACCCAAAACCCATTACAAACTGCACACTACTGTATTATAATTGTAAATGTTTATTATTAACTCATATACAAAATAGCATGATATTATACTCCATTTATGCATTCATATACATATATATTTGAATTTATAAGTCCATCAATATTTCATACATCTCTATTCAGTAAAATCCTATGCCAACTCTAATCTAATACACCTCACATAAATATCTATATAATTTGAAATATTATTGGAATACATTAAATTTCATTTACATAAAAAAAAAAAAAAGTTATTAATTATTAATCTCCTTTTTTTTTTTTATTTTGAATAAATAAACGGTGTACGTATATATTTTATGTATATACTTTGATAAATAATTCTCGTCTCACCGTGTACTCGGTTCTAGTTTCCCTCATTAATAATCACAAAAGATGGATTCACTGTGATTAATTAATTGAACCCAGCCCCAAAATGAAGTGGAATACATGTATATATACGTAGACACTAAAGTATAACGTATAGATACGAGAATGATAAAGACTTTATTTTAGATATACACAGGCTACACAATTTCTCACGGTGTGCGCTTTCGTTTATAACGTTTTACACATTTTTTTTTTTTTTAAATGAAAAATCCCGTGTGGCTTTAACCACATTGTATTTCATTATATACATGCACAATATATGAAATATATTGCGAATCCTTGGTTAATTATTTTTGTTTGCCACTCCTGTAGATAGTTACGTACACTTAAGTTTTTTTTTTTGTTCTGATTTTTTTTTTTTTTTTTTTGTTAAAAATGATAAATGTCTCTGTGGAGTAGAATAAAACGACAAAGTATTAAGTAGAAATTGTGTCTGGTGCACAGGCAAAATGTTCTATATAATCATAATAATTTTTTCCGACCCTTTGCGAGTCAAGGAGTAGATTCTGCGGGTGGTCCCAATACGAGGTAGGGAAAATAAGATGAGGAGACAGACAGAGAGAGTGTGTGGGTAAAAGAAATACGTAAAATTTAAGGAAGAGAGAAAACAAAAAAAAAATACGCGGGGTGAAATATTTTTTTTTTTTCTTTTTTTTTTTTTCTACAGTAAACTTTTGTCTCTTTTATTCCCAGGTGCTGCGCTACTTTATATTGTGTACCCCTCTATTTTACTACCACTTTTGCATTTGTGACAATTGTCAGCCATCTCATCTTCAACTTTATTTTTTTTTATTTTTCATTCACAATATACATATATTTGTTCATTTTGTAGCATGAGCATGCGCACAATGTGCGTTATATATATATATAATAATATTCCACCTCACGCAATACGCTCAATCATTTTTTATGATATCGTTTTTATCGTTTACGAGAATTGCGAAATGAAATCTATGATATTTAAGTACCCATAAATACATTATTTTTATTATTATTATTTTTTTTTTCTCCTGAATAGGATAAATAATTATATTTAAAATATATAAAATAACATTTTTTTATTACTATATTTATCAATTTTTCATCACTGATATTTTTTATTATTATTTATGTATATAAAAAATATTAAATTTATGATATGAATATTTATTCTATTAATGAAAAATCCATATGTAACTGAATATTTATATATTACACAAGAAAATTTTACTACGTGTGAAAATTTAATGTGGATCAGGGTAAATTGTTTTGTTGAGTGGGCTGAGGGAAGGGGGTAGAAGAGGAGGATCCCAGTGGATTTTTTAATGGTCCGCTTGGCCAACGGATCGAGTGTGATATTTTACGAGATACAGTTAGCGCGATGTGAAGCCCGAGGCTGTCCCAAACAGCCACAGTACTCTGAGTGCCAGAGCAATTATAAGCAGCGCCGGAAGTCACCGGTCGCACCATTTCATCACTTCACTACATATATTTATATATATCTTTATACCGCCTCTTTCTCATCCCCTCGTCACAGACTTTTCCCCTAATACCACGTATATGAGCATAAACCCCGGGGGTGTTTTGTCACCCTTATAATTATATTTTCCCTCCCTCTCACGCGATTCTAACATGAAAGTGTCGATATATATATATATATAAATATGATGCCTGAGATGATCAGAATTATCCCGGAAGTAACGGAGAAAAAAAGAAAAAAAAAAAAAAAAAAAAAAGATACGGGAATCCTTTTTGCTAAATATATATCCGAAAATATTTCTGCGTGAACTTTCAGGATATATATTTTTCTTTTTCTTATATATTGCTATTATTATTTTTTTTTTTTTCTCCATCTTGAATTGAAGGATATATATGTGATAAAGATTACGATGGAATTTATCATTGCCCAAGGATATTTGGCGCCGTTGTAAATTTTCTTTCATTCTTGATTATATATAGATTTTTTTTTTTTTTTTTTTTTTCATCATTTTGTTGTATACAGATATATATGCAACTTGTATATTGATTAAGTGAATTTTTTGGTACATATATATACGTACATTTTCAACACTTGGACTTGGCAAAGCCCATTGGACAGTTGATGTTATTGCTGATGCACTTGCAGGTCGTCGTTTATTCACGAAATCAACTGGAAGACTGTAATCGTCACAAAGCGATACCTGAAACATTTAAAATACAAAGTTAAATATATATATAAAAACAAAAAAAAAGGATGTGAATTTTTTTTCATTATTAATTTTAATCATTGTAGATAAATAAATGGAATAAACATTGCGCCAATATTTGGCATTTGAAACAGTTGAATCAATAATATCAAATGCTCATTTTCCCTGTCATAATTTTTTTTATTCCATTGCTTTTTTTTTTTTTTTTGTTTATTTATTATTTATCTCCTCTAAAATACACATATTCACCGTGTGTATTTTTGTATATAGGATATATAAAACTGTATATAAACATAGATAAATACAGATAATGATAAAGGGGTGAGTGGATCCCTCCGAGCAGCTTATCATACACTCGGTCAATGCAGAGCGAATGAGAAGTGGTCCAAGGCTACGAGTATTACACATACATATCCACGTACATATATGTCTATATACATAATATATATATGTATGAAATTCAGGATATAAAATAGAGAATAAGCGGAGACACGATGGGACAGAAAAAAACGTTGGATAGGTGATGGATGTGCAATAAGGGGAATGATGATGATGATAATGATGATGATGAGTATGGCAAAGTATTGGTAGGGATTTTATTCTCATCGTTTTCAAACCCTACATGCAAATGGCCTGCGCACTTATTCATTGTGACTAAAGAGCACCGTGTATGAATATGTGAAGTGAAAAATGTGAAAGGCCAACAGAGAGGAAAAAAAAAAAAAATTCCTCGCAACAGGAAAAAACTATTGTTAGAGAAGTTTTGAGTGTATGTGCAATAAAATGAATGAATTTATTTATTTTTAGGAGAAAAAAATCGACATTGAATCGCTAAGAATATTTTCAACAATTATTATTTTTATTTATTATTATTTATTTATTTTTTAAGGTAAAATAAACAATATTATTATGAATCTATCTAGTGTATAAAAATATATGGATAAAAATGTAAATTTCAGTGATTATGTACACGGTAAATATTAAATTTGGAATAAATCGATGTAAAGTGAATATTTTTCCAAAAATATTTGGATAAATATCATGAGATTGTATAAAAATTAAAAATTAAATTCAATATTTATTATTAGATTATTCTATCAATTAAAAAATTGATATTATATAAAATTTATTGAATGTATTTCGAACTTTCTTGGCTTCATGTTATCTTGATGATTGTGGGTGGAATTTCAAACTTACAACAGAAGCTCTTTAACAAAATGAAGCCAAATGCAAACTAGAACGTGTATACAATGATTATCATGCTGTTTATACAATCGCAGGGTCGTTGACACTGCGATTTTACCCCATGTGTACAATAAAAGACAATTAAATCTTTCCTATTTCAATATATAAATACATTTGTATTTTTTTATATTATTTTTTGTTGATAAACATTAATATTTTTTACTATCTTCAAATAAATTCATGCGTAACTAATAATTTGATAATTGAAATATTTATGAAATGACAAAAAAAAAAAAATTATTAGTGGAATTTTTTTTTTTTTTTTTGTTATACCAGTAAATAAATAAATATAATAAAGTAATAAATCATATAACTTGAGTAAACTCAATACGATCACTAATTCTCATCATTGTCATTCCAAAAAGTAAAGCGATGTCCCGTTTATTCGCGTGGATTCCACACGCGTCCGAGATTAAACTGGATATTTATAAAATATTTCACATAAATCAAAGTGGTAGAATATGCTCGAGGGGAGAGTTTTGAACAAAGAGAAAGAAAGATAGGCAAAGTAACAGGCATCAGTTCACAGTGAAGGGGCTATGGAAATTCATGGTAATACCATTGGCCACCCTGTGGAGAGTTTCAAGTGGGGGCAACGAAAGACCGTGCAAGTCAAGTAAAAACAGAAGCCAAAATGGAATGAGAGTGAACATAAGGAAGCATTCGTATTACTTAGTGAATAAAACGTGCAATGGAAATAGTGAAATTGTATTTGAATGTATGTAGATGTGCGCACGCAATGTGAACGCATGGGGGTCCATGATATGTAATGGGAACCCCCACGTGAGAGTATATACAACATGAACGCATATATATACATATCGTAAACCGAGTTGAGGAGGGAAAATGTACGTGGAGAAGCCGCGAACGAGTGAGAGAGGGTGAGCTGGGTGCGTATTTCATGAACCCCTTGTAGAAGCCTTGAGCATTGGTGCAACCACCACAATCCCATTCATTCTCTTTATGGGCTCCAAGTATTTGGTGGTTTGAATAAATCGGGAATTCGCCCCACGAGGACGCCTATGTGTACCCTATTCACCCCCTTCATACCACTCGTCTACTCTTTCTATCTCACTACCTCTATTTTTATCCCCATTTCACCTTCGACTTTTATTTATTTATTTATTTATTTATTATTATTATTTTTTTTTTTTTGTTTCAGAGTATTCTCTCGTTGGACTGAAAGTGGCATGGACTGTATGAATATACAAACTTTATATATGCTAAAGTAATCTCCAATTAAATCGCTGGATCCCCATATATTCTGATAGGGTTACATATAGATTTTGTATAAGAGCTTGTGTATATTGGGGATTTTAGATTTATGATAAAATATCCCAATAAACGATCTAACAATATAATATTACAAAAGTAATAAATGTTATGTTGATAATACATACAAAGCACAATATTTGGATAGCTCTTAAAGTCATTCAAGAACGAATGGAATGTTCATAATGGTACCACAAAATTCTCTACTGTAAGTAGGGGTGAAACGCACATTCGTTTTTTTTTTTTTTTTTTTTCTTTTTAGATATAGTATTGCGAATAATGGAATGTTTTGAAAATACCTGTGGGCTAGTAAATATTTAATTGATAAAATTTTTCATATTATCAATTGTTATATGAAATTTATCTCGTATTGAAGATGATAATTATATCGGAAGTTTGAATGTGATTTAATATTTCAAACTTATATATATATATATATGTCGTGAAACAATTGTCGACAAACTTCCTTCATCATTTCAATTATCGATGGCATAATTAACTATCCCAAGATATTGCATGACGTTGTAAATGTAGAGATGAGGAACAGGAGTAAAATGACGAGGGTCGTCCCCCACCTATCTAAATGTGTTGAAGCATCACATTGAAGAGCCAACGATGCGGAATGACAGCGGCACTTAATACCAACCAATAGTGAACTTCTACTCATACTTGGCAACAGGTTAATGTAAAATTTAATTTTTTTTTTTTTTATAGCAGTAAAAATAGTAATATAATTTTTTTTTTGTTCTTTTTTTTATTTTTTTTCTCTCAAAATAATTATTCAATGGTGAATTGTAATTTAATAACAAAGATCAAAGACAAGTGACAAGTCAATCGATGTAAAAAAAAATATATAGATATAAATATATAAAAATTGATAGGATTGTAATCAATTTGAATTTCAACAAAAATCAATATGTGTATACTAAAACTTTTCGTTTACTACATTTCGTCTTCCCCTAACAAATTCAAGGGTGCACTCTTTACTTTTTTCTAAAGCTCCAACTATCCGAAAATAAGTACGTTAAACTTTCAGGAGCGGATCGCACAAGGACATGGGACTGAACTTATACTCGGCAATTTAACATCGTTTTCCTAGAATGTTGATATATATAGTACACTTACATTTATCTATATACTCAATTCATACCCGGGGGATTGTCGAAAATCTTTTTCTTGTTCTTTAAACGAAAAAAAAAAAAACAGCAACAACAAAACAAAAATAGAAAAAAAGGGGGAAAAATCGAATAATTAATTATTATTAATCGTGATTGTGTGAGATAAGAGATTTTTCTTCTTCACCTTTTCACCCTATTGTGAAGGAAAAAAAAAAAGAAAACCAATGAACCAACCCTCTTATCTATTATAAAGATTTATGTCATTCTATATTGATCGAAAAAAAAAAAAAAAAAAAAAAAAAAAAAAAAATTTGCAAAGACTTGACAAGTTACTATTAAACAAGAAAAAAAAAATATATATATATATGAAAATAAAATCACTTGACAAGAAAAAAAAATATTTAAATTATTTCATTCAACGTAATACGTGAAATGACTTTTTTTCGTTATATATTAATTTTGCGGTGAAGTGATATATAATCATAAATATTATCCAGGATATAAATTGAAAACGGGAAATATTCAAGTGAACCGAAACTCGTGAGCGCTCGAGTGCTCAAAGGAACTTTGTCGGTACGTAGTTTTCATTGCGAAGAGATGATCGAGTAGGAGGAGGAGGAGGAGAGAAGGATAAAGTCACGAGGGACAAAGGGTCGTACGCGATGAAAGTTGATGCGGGTTGGGACAACAGTTTTCTAATCATCTATCTACCTTACCGTGCGTTCTTGGCCTTCGATCTTGTCTGCAACTCCCTCATTTCCTTTTCACCGGTTCGCGCTGTATAACTCGCAAAGAAAACGCACGCCATTGCCACCCCTATTTATATATATATATCATTCGTGTTCATTCACCCATCCCATGACTATTGACAAAGTATTTCGTGCATCCAACAATACTCGACTGTTAAAAATAAAATACCGAGCATGATAACAAAAGGGTCGCGTGTCGGTTTGTCATGCAATTATCAATTATAACCAAGCACTACCAATGAAATTTCAAGATGTCGAAAACTTCGTCAATAGAACTTTGGCCAAAGAGCAAATAAGATTCGTCGCATGAGTATGGACGAGACATTTTGCTACCCAACTTCTTATATATACCAGAGAGTCCATGAAACGGTCGTAGCATCTTAACAACGAATCGCTCGTTAAAACTTCACATTGATGAGCTGCCGCTTAGCACTCAGAATGTCCCTCTTTCATTCAACAACCCTTGTGAACCATTTGAGATAAGCAGATAACAAATATATATACATATATTCATGTACATAACGGAAAATATATATCCACATTAATATGTAAAAAAAAAAAAAAAAATTATATATAATAAATTATATAGACATAATTTGTGGTATTACGAAAATACTCCAGAGAGTAATAAGCGAGAAAGTAATAAGAGAAGTTACATATACACCTGCTCACATCTACACAAATGATAATCCGAAAAAAAAAATATATATATTTAAAAACTCGTATAAATTATATATGTATAATCTCCACCCTAGGATTTTATGTATTAAAGAATGAAACACATGTCATATATTTTGTTACTGTATAAGCCAACGAAATAATCCATCGAACATTCACAAAAGCATTGAAATCCATTGTTGTTTAATATACATGTGAGATTGAACAAACCAACAACAAGTTAAAACTTGTATCGTGACAAAAGAGGAAGTTGTACACAGTATCGGTAGAGTAAATGAAACAATTGTCTCGTGGAACAATTGTGATTATTCCACGTTGGTTTCACTTTATATATCATCTTATCATCTATTTTATATACACAAAAAGACAGAGAGAAAATATGAGAACGTTGCATCAACGACATTGACAACATTTTCTCATTCTGAAACTCATCGCGATTCTGCAACGCCCATTTCTCCCTGGCTTTAATCCCCTTCTTCCAAGGGACTGCTAATTGATTTTAGAAGTTATTCGTACGTAGATATATATATATATATGAAGAGAAAAGCGGTGGATTCGGCCGCGTTTTGGATAACTTGCGTAGTTCCGCCCAAGAGAGTGCAATAGGTAGGGATGAAGAACAAGATATAGCAATTGAGAAAGTGTATAAGAGTGTTCAACTGCACACATAGGGAAGAAGCTTTTATACAATACATATACAAGTTGCCTTAGTGATTTCTCAAGAGCTAGTGGCAACCATCCACGCGAAACACCAACTCCACGTCTGTCTTGTTAAACGGAGCGTGACGTCATAACGTAGGAGGGAGATAAAGTAAAAGATGGGACGGTGTCTCTTGTCTCGATTAATTGTAGATGTGATTTTGCAATAGGTATAAATGTGGGCGAGTGTACATATATATATATATATATATGTAATGAAATTGTATGAATACACTTGTATTCATTGTATCGTAAATTAATTTAAATAAACACAGATCTATAATTTAATAAATCAATTATGTATATTGATGTGATTTTTTGAAATTTTTTTATTCTTTCCAATTTAATTTATTAATTAAAATAAATGTCATGGAGACAAATAATGTAGAGTGACAGGTGATATTGTATTAGAAAAATGAAATGTATATACATATACATATATATATTTTTTTGTTACTTAGGAAAAAAAAATATTACGCGTCGCATGTTTAATATGTGCAATTGCACATATGCATTGGAATAACGATGAGAATGTATACATATAAGTATGTCTGGGTTACCGTGTACAATGTGAGAATAGCACGGCATGGATAATTACTATTGCATTGTAACAATGAACACGGCCCTCGGCTGTGTCAGTTCTCTCAGGTCTTCATGACGTGGGTATTTTCTATTTTCATATCACTCTCTTTTTCACCGATGACACGGATGACATTTTTTTTTTTCCTATCCCTCCACATCTCAGTATCTCAGTTTATTTTTTTATTTTTATTATCATTATAATAATAATAATTATTATTATTATTATCATATATTTTTGTTATATTTTGTAGAAAATAATTTTATTGTTTTTTTTTCGTTTTTTTTTTTTTTTTTTTTTTCTTGGAAAGATGAGAGAAGAGGATGAGAAAAAAATCTGGTCTATAAATTGGTGTATTAATTTTCATGTGTACAATCCCTTGGATTGTTTTATATAATGGAGGTGAGCACTAACTTGTTAAAGCGGAAATATAAAATTGAGTTAGGTGAAACTCACAGACCGTTAATATCTCACGGGACATTAGGCCAGGCTCTATTTCCGGTTGGAATAAAGCCCCAAGGATATCAGTTCGCTTACGAGGACTATCGCGAATTCTAATTGTACGGGAGAAATAAAATAAATTTATGAAATATGAAATTTACACATCGGATTATAAAATTTAATTCTCATACAATTCAAGTATTAATATCATTTAAATATTAAAAAACTAATGAAGGAAAAAAAAAAAAAAGGAAAAAAATATCATAGTAAGATATTAATTATGTATTAATTAATTGATGTACGTAAATTTTTACGTGAAATATTTATTTCAATATTAGAATATATTTTATCATTTGAACGTGCTTGTATTAACGAAAATATAAAATTATCGTGTACGTGCATAATTGACGTACGTACAACGTATCAAATGTGACATTCAAATCTACATTGACACGTATCCCCTAGTTATATAACGATGTACAGTTAGGCAGACAAAACTTTTCGAAATTTGACCACAACACGAACTGCCTAACACTGGGTGAGCGGTAGACCACAGTTCACCGTTAGTATTTGTCCGGTAAAACACCACAATAGTGTTTTGCACTGTTCATTTTCTCTAACCCTATTGCAAAATATATTACATGCATATATGATTCAACCGCATATAACACGCAAGTAAGTTATTCTAATGACTTTTTCATGGTTTAATAAAAAAAAATGAATCCTGTATAAATATATAGAAGTCAAATAAATTGTGTATGATATGTCAAATGAATTGTGTATATTTGTAAATGTGTGCTATCATGAGAAATATTATTTATTCAGGTACCAAAGTATTTCCATATTCAATCTTCTGTTTATTTTATATACCACATGATCGTACATTAATGATTATGAAAAAGTAAAAATATAAAACAAAAAAAATACTAATAATAGATAAAGAATTTGGAATGACTAAGTTTACTTTAGAAAATATGTTGTTCAATTTTGAAATTATTTTTGGTTATTTTTAAATATCAATCCAAAAAAAGAACTAAAAATAAATATTATAAATATATGAGTAATTAAATTTTCAACTTGATGATTTTTTAATCTTATAAATAATATCAAAAATAGAATTTATTTGTTGACTTGAAACATTTGATGAATCAATAGAATTTACGAATTATTGCTCGAGGCTAAATACCCAAAATATAATGTGATTTAAATTATTTTTTTCATTGAAATTTTAATTATAATGACATCTAGTTCTGGAGTATAATTCACGTACTTAACAATATAATATTATATCAAATCGAAATTTCTTAGAATTTATAGATGGAAATATAGTAGATGAAATTCACTGGTATTCTATGATTATCCCAGCTCCTAATTAATTCACTTTGCAGACCACGACGTTGGCAATATAAGGGATAGAGACCTGCCTAACAGCCCCGGGAGGTTGTAATTGATTCAAATGCTTTGGTAGAGTATTAACTACGTGGTTGAACCGCTATCATTACTGTTCATTCGCTTATCTATCGAAGGTTACAATCAACCACTTAAATACTCATTAACAAAAAAAATTTTTAATTAATCAAACAATAGTATTGTCATTGAACTGATTAAATTTTTCGTGTGATAACAAAACTAATATTCAATAATATTGACATTGAAACTAAATTCGATTCTACGAAAATATGTAAATGTGATTCACATTCTTGGTGACAATCCATTTGGAGTTTAACTTGCAGCGCAACGATGAGAATTCAAAGGGTTGAGTTGTAGATAGGCCTTCGATAGAATTCTCTTACAATGGGATACAACAAAAGTGATTACTCCTACCCATGCATATATAAATACGTTGTATAATACGGTATGATATATGAATTTAATTAAGTAATTACATAGAAATATTGCGGCCATCAATTTTAATCCCTGTATTATTAATGACTGCTCTCACCTGGTATTTTATAATTCTGACAAAAATTCATGGAAAAAAAAATTATCAACAAGATTTTTATTGTTCACTTGTTTACCACAGATTTTCTTGTAAATTTACTTTGGTAGTATCATTTAAAAAAAAAAATGGTTCATATACCAATTACACGTGTGATATTATTTATATATATTTGATTAATTGTCCGATAAATAAAATAATTTTATTCCAATCTCATCCAAGTACATAGTCATTGACAACATTCGTGTTTGGTACACAATTTCATAAATAATAATAGTTATCTCTCTGCAACGTATTTTTCCGCTACTTACATCAATTTGTAAGATCCCCCGTGCAGTTTTCAGAAGATTGGTATGTGTTATAGCCAGAACCCTCAGTATGTGGAAAAAGTTTGAGCAAATGTGGCTATTGAGTTGGGGATGAGAGGAACATTGGGATGACACGTTTACCATAAGTTATATTGCTATATAAACGTTGTATGAAAAAAAAAAAAAAAAAAAAAAAAAAAATCACCCCGTTACTTTGACGATAAATAGTAATAGGGGAATATAATGATGACATCATCACAAAATTGCTTAATATTAACATCAAATAAAATATCATATAAGATAACAAAATATTTTATAACATTTATTTCATTTTTTTTTTTAATTTTTTTATTTTTAAATCGATTAATAATTGAGATCATATATTATTTCAAGTTAAATATTATAAAAAAAAATATAGTGATGCTTTTTTTGTTTTGTGATCTAGTACTGTACTGTGACTATATGTGTGAATGTCATTTAATCAGAGCCCATTCAATTAGTAATGAGTCATATGGGTCATGAGAAAATATTTAAATATAAATTTTTTTGTGACTAATAAATAAATATATGTGGTAACCCATGACGTCAGATAAAAACACATTGACGTTGGGAACAAGAGGAAATGCACGTCAATAACTAGACCCAAGGGCCTGAAAAACGCAGTATCGCACAAAACGCCGAAACAAATAGACTGATAGAGGTGTCAGATAAATATAAAAGTTGTTAAGTGTGTAGTTATTGCGAGTATAACGTTACTATAACTGTTTTTTTTTCTCATAAAAATTATTCAACATTTAATAAATAAAAATAAATTATAATGCAAATTTCAACAATTTTACTTGGACTTGTGCTGATCGTGAATTCTGGCTTATGTTGGAATTACACATGTCCTGATAATAATGAAACTGTTAATTTAGATTTGACACAGGTAAATATGAATTAATTTAAATTAAACTACAGTTATAAAAGTGTTGTTTGTTGATTTAGTTTGCAGGTGAATGGTATATGATCGCTGGAACCCCAATAGGACCTTTAGGAAAGTGTTCACATTTCAATGTGGTAACTAGTGATAAAAATTTTTCTGTGAACTTTACCACGACAAGTTCTCGAAATAATAAACGTGTACGTTGGGAAATTAAGGGCCAACAGTCTGAAAATGGATTGTCTGCAACGTGGCGTTTCAGTACATCATCAAGAATATTAGGTAATATAATTCCTCATTGTATTGTTGAACAATAATATAAAAGAATATTTTTCTAGGACCATTTCGTCATCAGGTACTAACAGTTGACTATGAAAAATACTGTGCCATGATCGTATGTGCTAATGATACTTCAATAATTCCAAAACAAATGTTTGCGATTGTATTGTCGCGTGAGAAAACTCTACCTAATAATATTTTATCAAATATGAAAAATATAATTGGCAAATATATTAACAAAAATGCTATTTTAAATGTTGACAACAGATGCAATAATGTTTCATTATAATTTCTGGATAATAAACAAAAGAAAATTATTATCACAGTATAAATAAATTAATTTTGAATATATTATAAGAATTTTTTGTTTTTTGTTTTTTTTTTTCTTCATATTATTGTGCATTGTCAAGCGTATCAAACAGTTTTTGAGCAAATAAATTTGAGAATATAGAGAGGACGTAGTACTTTATCATAACAAAAAGACAGGGCTTTGTGATGCCATGAGTTTCTCATAGTAGAACTTTAAAGTTCTAAGCTGTGAGTTACCGCTGGCAGTGTGATAATCGTGGGATGCAACTTTACGCATTCACCCCTCACTGAATGAATCATCACTGAGGGAGAATGCGACAGTACAGAAGATATCACGTGGCTTTAAAGGAAAGTTACTTGCTCGTACCTCATGAAATATTCGTCATGTAACTGAAACACTCGACCATTTTACAAAAGTATCAACACCTGTGCTCACAATATTTTATTATACATTCCCACTTGCTATAAGAAAAACAATGAATTTTATTCTGAAAAGTAAACAAAAAGTTAATAGAGAATATGTAAATTTGTGAAAACTTTGAATTTATAGTATCAATATTTTGAATAAAATTATTTATTAAAAAATTATTTAACGTAATAAGACATGAATTGATGAAAATTAAAAAATATCTAAAAATAATTTTTATTTCTTGGCGTCAAAAATTAATTATTAATATACACGAAAAAAACAAAGAGAATAATAAAAAAAAGAAAACGAAAAATAAAAAAAAAATGTTCATTTTCAATTTTTAAATTACTCAAAAATATTTATTGTAACCAATAAAAATTAATTTAAATCAAGTTGAAGTGACGGGGATCGTGGCAAAATGAATCCCTCAGTAAACAATACCGAGTAAGTAATAAATATCAAAAACAAACACCTAATGGGTCGGCCGCACCCGGAGTTCAATGATATTGTTTATGGCGTGGACGTAGAGAAACGCGATATAATGGAAATTCCGGTATCCCCACGTAGTATTTATGTGCATACTGTCACGTGGATACACATAGTATCATTGGAGGCATGGGATGTCGTATATATAAATGAATATGCGAGTGTATATATATGTAAAGACCTCTAGTATCGTATGGTGTATCGAGTAGTCCGAGTCTCCCTTGACATCCGCACGAGCGACCTATTACAGAACCCCAGTGTCTACTGTCATGTGTGGATGTTCCAGATACGACAGGAGATCTCGATACTGTGATTCCAACACAAAATAATAATTAAAATGGCCCATTACTCAAATACAATGAAGAATAATAATAAATTGATATCATGAAAAACAATTTAAATGAAGATGAAAACGAAAACCAAAAAAAAAAAAAAATCAATTACTCACTGTAATAATAATTTTAAAAAATGTGAATTAATTTGAAATTATGATCGGCTTGGTAGAATAGTCGAAAAAATATTTTTTTCTGTTTTATTATTATTCTATTTTATTCTTCTTATTATTGTTCTTTTTTTTTTTTTTTTCATTGGAAAAAAGAGCTCCTCGACGCTTCTCCCCGTGCTTAGTAATCCCGTCAAAGAAAAGAGGGCTCTCGGGATGTAACAGATTTATGCCGTTGGCAAAGTATATATATATATATATATATGTACTTGGTATTATGTGGTACATGAGTTTGACTATTTACAGAGCTTCTTCATGGAGGGTTACAGGAGACAGCGTGACTCAGCGGCACTCGAGAGTCCCAAGGAGCAGTTGAGGATTAACACCAATGAGTTTTATTTCTTCATTGTTCAGAATTCAATCTTAATTCATATTATTATAACTATCGTTAATATTTACATATAAAAATAATCTTCCGTATATAAATTTATTTAAATTCACATAGAAATTCATCAAAATTTTATTACGATGAATAATAATTAATTATCTGATGAAATCATGATCCGATAAAATCATTTTATTGATATAATCCGATGGAATCACAAATAAAAATTCAGAGTGCGAAGAAAAGATAAGAATATTATCGAGTGTCATTCGTTAATGTACATATATATATATGACTGGTGTTTGAACTGGTATGTACTCATGCCCTTAGGAGTCATTTTTTTTTCTCTCTTTTTTTTTCCCTCAAAGATTAAATCCCCTCGTTTTACATCACGTGTACATTTGCATACACTTGAAAAATGGTTGAAAGGGGCAGGTGGTTGTGACCAATGTCGCTTGTCATGATAGTGAAAAAAAAAAAAAAAAAAATTCAATAAGAAGGCGAGAAGAAGCCATTGTCTCAAGACTCTCCCACTTATTTCATTTATATATATATAAAACTGAGTGTCGATATTGAAAAAAGAGAGAAAAAAAAAAAAAATGAATATTTGACAAATTTTTTCTGTATTTCGTATGCTGAATTGAAATATTTCTCAGAGATGAAATTAAAATTACCGATATTTGATTAAATTCAAAATCAAATCGTGAATTTAACATTTTTTTTTTTATTATTTTTATTTTCAATTATGACAATTGATATTTCAATTATTATAATTTTTTTTCCTCTATTTTTTTCTTTCATTTTTTTTTTTTTTGCTTTCGATGTATACAAATTTATATGCTGAGACATTTGTTTCGATGTGCAGTGATGAGAAGTAGCTTATCATAATAGCATGGAGCAAACTTGGCCGTCGCATCGAGTTTCCTGATAACGAAGTTTCCACGAAGCGCTTTCAAATATAGAATATGTGTCCCCTCCACTTTTCTTCCTATATCTATATCTATATCTACACATTATATATATATATATTGTATATAATGGTGTTCATGTAACTGGATACTGATTTCATTAAGCTCTCTTGTCCATTTGGATTCACATCGTGGGGTTACGTGATACGAGATACAGTCTCTGTCTCATTTTCTCTGCCTATCCGTTTTACCAATAATACTGTGGCAACGTCACACAGAACGGGTGATGAAAAGAAAAAATAAAATAAAATTTTAAATGTAAACGGACGAAAAGAGTGATCGATATTTGATCATCGAATATTTTATCAAAGGGTGTAAATTGAATAGGCTTATGTTTAATCGAAATCCAGTCTTCATGTTTTTTTTTTTTTTTTTTTCTTTCAATGAGTAAATTTTAATTTAAATGTTATATTGTTGACGTGAATATGAAATATTTGATGAAACTAAAGTGTCGTCAAAATGATGTTGAAAATAGGAAAAAAACAGTTGATTCTTCATTCATTTTTTATTATTTATTTATTATTATTTTTTTTTGTTCACGACAGTAGAGGAAAGTGGAATAAACTTTGCTGACAATGGGTATGTTCTGCTTATTGATGTGTAAAAGGGCAGATTGTCTCATCCACATGACGATGGAAATTCGATGTTTCACTTCTTTACATTTTTACATCTCAATTCATAGATTTTTTTTTTTTTTTTTTTTTTTTTTATCTCAGAATTGTGTATATGTCATGTCTAAATTTTTCGTTTGTCTATCAATAATTTACAGACAATAGAATTGACACAGTATGAATGAAAGAAAGAAGAGAAAAAAAAAAAAAGAAAAGACGTGAATTAATTTCAACATATTTGACATCAAGTGAAAAAATAAAAGAAAAAAATTGCGTGAAATGGGTGTAAGCAAAAGTGAATTTTAGAAGGTGAAAAAGAAGAATAGCACTCAAGGGGTATGTCGTGGTGTGGTGCTTTATATCTAAAGTTTCTCCCTTCACATGAAAATATAACCTGAATAAATAACCCTCATATTTTTTTTTTCTTTGTTCCACGAATTTGAAACTATACAATCCGTAAGAATTCACAAGAATTATATAGACTGAACAACACCATTAAAATACTACTCCTAAATCCCAAATTCATCACTACTTAATATCCATATTATTCATACATCCATTTTTTTTTTTCCGCTCTTTGTTACATTATTTCCAACCGCATTAACATTAAATATTTTTTATCTAACAACGTTGACACAACGATCGTGATATAAAATATACATGGAAAAGTATGTCACGTTTGGTGTCTCAATAAAATTTTACTCCCTCGTGCCAATGTGCAACGAACCATAAATAATGTATAACGAAAAAGTAAGACAAAATATATTCATACATATATATATATATATTGAGTAAGCGTCCAGTTAAAAAAACTTATCAGTAGTCATTGCACGCAATGGTAAAGGCAGATCCAATGCAAATTTACTTTAGCAACCTCGTGAAACAGTAAACAATCTACTTAATAGTAGAACAGGAAGTAAGGAGGCACGTAAACACACACACACACATATATATATATGTAAGAAAAGACAAATGAGTGGATGGTTAGATAAAAGCAACCAAGCGAAATTTGGACTTATCCGAGTGGGGTTGGTACAAAGCGCGCGACTGGTAAGCCACAAAATAAAATCGGCCTCACAATTTAACCCCACACAACATCTAAGAGGTATATTTATATCTCTTTTCTTTAAATGTAAAACAAAAAAAAAAAAAACGAAATAAAAAGTAAAAAAAAAAGTGCGTCAAGTAGAAAGTACTGTGACTATATGTATCTTAAGGGGTGTTAAACTTAAGCCAGCAAACAATTGTCTTAAGCCGAGTGGGATCCCATCCACGATGTGCATTACAAATTGCCAAGAGTTCCAAGTACTCTCTCTCTTTCTCTCTTATATTTTTTTTTCTCGTTTCGATAAATAATGTGATCTCATTTCATGTCTGTCTTTTATATTTGCTTTTATATCATTGCACCATTTCAATTTATTTCTCCTGGCCACCATCACTTTTTCACTGATCTTTATTTCATTTTATTATTGTAGTTTTTTTTTATATTCATCTTTTCTTCTTTGTCCCGAAATATCGTGAAATAAACTGCAGGGTTAAATACAGATCATGATAGTTGAAAGTTAATTCACATTTCAAACCATTTTCCATTACAAACTTTGCTCACGACTATTCTTAGAATAATAAATTAATATTCGTATTTTAATGAATAAAAATGATAAAATCAGTCTGACCTACAAATTTATTTTAATTCAAATAAGAATAAATAAATATAACGGGTCGTTTTTATAGCCAAGGGAGTAAAGTGTGCGGGACATTGTTTTATGTATAACATCAGGTACGCGATAGGTATAAACTTGACATATGGAGAGGGTGACACAGTCCCAAAACACTCCTTTTATATTCTCATGCAAATTGTCCTTGAGTTAACCAACAATGCGACATCCCTGTGTGTTAACTCGTACGTTTTATCGTCAGTTATCATAAAATTGCGCCTTAATTAGCTGTGTAGCTTTATCGGACCCTTCCACTACTAACGTTTATGGGGTGTATAAAGTTGAAAACCATATCGCGTGCCACGTACTTGAATGATGAAGGAGTTTTAAAGGTTATATTGGTATATATATTTATGAATAAATTATCCACTGATGAATTATAATTATTCTTAATTTTTTTTTTGTTTTTTTTTTTTTTTTGTTTGATCAATTTAAATGAATGTATTTGACTTCCACGACACTTTCATTTTTTTATTGTATATGTCTCTTTGTTAAAGTTTAATTTATATTTTTAATTTATTATTATTCTTTCTTTTTTTTTTGTTCATATTAATTTCTATTTGCTTTTACTCGAAACCATTTCGTTTATGTGACAAGAGAAAAATTACTGAATTCCACCACTAGACGAATTATTTCATCGCATTGTTGCCACTTTTTATATGAAATAATACGAACCACATTCCTATACACCGTTCGCACATCACCCTCATCGCATTTTTTTTCACTTCAAAGATCACAAATAATTTATTCGCCAAATTTTTATGAATAAAATTCAACTGATGTATAATTGAATTATACTCATGAACAATATAATAATAATCTAATATTAGTATAAATAAAGAATGAAGAGGAAACAAAAAGTTTTTTCACATTGAGGACAATATGTCTACGTTGTCTAACCAAAAGAAAAAAAAAAAACTAACGATGACAATTACTTTTGGTGAAAGTTATATATAGATGTGTAAGACAAAGGACTACACAAAACAACGATAGATATCCCTTTCACATTATTCTGCCCACTAACTCTCACCAGCCAGTGCAAATCCATGAATTCACCCCTTAGGCCATCGTTCGGAGAAAAAGATATCCATAGGTATATGTCGTGCAACGGTCTAACACCCTCGAGGAAAATCACTGTGGCACGTAACAGACTAGAATTAAAGATTGAAGATCCGTATCTAAAGGTAAGTAATAAAAAAAAAAAAAAATACTGCAAAAAAAAAAGACGCACTGTATAAATATTATAAGAGCAATCAAGATTTATAAATGAGTTGCACAGCTAAATTAACATCATGAATAAATGATAAAAAATTAATGTTCCAAAAAAAAAAAAAATAATAAATAAATAAAGAAAAAAAAAATAAAAAAAAAAGGGAAGAAAAAAAAAACGTATTGATACTACATATATTGTATTGTGTGTGTATGTTTTTTTTTTCCCAATTTTCATTTTCTCCTTCTTTTATAATAGAAAATGATAATAACAATGGCCGTGGGGGTGAACGAACAAAAAAAAAAAATGATTAAGATGGCTCGTCATTTTATCGAACGAATGGGAATGAATAGGTTCTGAGAATAATAGCAGACAGGATTTTTCTTTTTAAAAAGTGACTTGGTCTAAAAATTCTCCAACGACGAGACGCGAATATAATCCTAAAAGCCAATTCTGTGGAATAAAGAAACCAGAAAATTGTGTAGATGTATAGTGAAAAGGGAATGAATTGGAATAAAAAAAAATTAAAAAAAAAAAAAAGTTGAAGATAAAATGGTATATCCTACATGTGCAACATCCCATTGAGACTTGAATTTATATAATTGGCCTGTAGAATTAGCAAAGAGGGTTTGTCGTATATACACCTCATCTTGCGTGTGGTATAACATCAAGAATAAGAGCGAATGATCACATTCAACCGTTTTCAGTGGCAGTATATACAATCATGACTTCTAACCTATTTGTCCAAAGAGTAAAGGAAACGACAGAGAAAGAGAGAATAGAGTGAGATAAGTAGTTATACTAGTGGAAATTTCAAATACGAAGCGAATGGAAATGGACACGCACTAGCTAAACGGTTTACCCGAATTAACTCGAGAGTACACGAGATTGGATTTGACTTTCGAGGGGTTTTGTCACATGATGCTTGATCCAGTAAAGAGAGAGAAAGGGAGAGAGAGGGGGGAGAGATTTGATGTGGTTGTAGAAATGAGTATAGGATTAGTTAAGAGACAGTGAAAAAAGAAAAAAAAAAAAGGGAACATGAAATTGAGATAGAAATTTTAGCCTTCAACCAATTTTACGTAATACAAGAGTGAAAAACTTTTATTTTGTAATATTATTTATGTAATACAAAATGATATATAATAAAAATTTTTTATGCATTAAATTTTCAATAGAATAAAAAATTGAATAATGAAAATTTATCAATTGCAATAATGATTTAATACTTTGCCATTTATATGAGCATTTCATTGGAAATAATGACTGAATAGAATTTGAAAATTTATAGTAATGAAAAATACTTTTTACTCTGAAGACATTGAAGCAAGAGATTTTTTTTTCTCACACCCACGTACAGACACACATACATATATATGTATATATATATATAAAGAGGATTGAGGGTGAAAAAGCCTTCGACAAATATTCCGAAATTGTCCGTAAATATCGACGGTATTGGATCTCCGACTAAGCTTGCACTAAGGGCTGAGCGCGTCATTCCTCTACACGATATATAAGAGGGCGAGGAATTTATATATATATATATGTGTGTGTGTGTGTGTATGTATATATACGGTTCGGCTAGAAGCCATTGAAATTGAAGTGCACCCTAAGTGAAAAAAAATTTTCTTTTCTATACCTACATCTTCTTTTCTTCTTTTTTTTTTTTTACGACTTTTTAAAAATAAACATTATTAATTATCCTAATAAATATACATAAAATAAAGGTATTCCCTCCATCATTCTGAATAATAATGAAAAAAAAAAAAAAAAAAAAAAGAATATTAATAAGAACTTTTATCAAAAAAAAAGTACACACTGTAATCAACCAGTAATTATTATAATTTACCCTCAAAATATAATAATATATTTCTCACTATTGAAATGTAAATAATACTAATGAAGACATTGAGGGTAAATGATGAAATATAAGTCAAAACTTTCGTAATATTCACTGTAGTCTATATACAAATTTGAAATGTAAAATGATTAATCGACGTCAAGCGTGCGGACATATCCAGTTGAAAATGACTCTATTCTCCCCTTTCACTCATTCTCTCTATCTTCATCGTATTCACGTACTCTTTCACATTCTCTTTCTCTTATTTTGTCTCTTGGCAACCCTAGTATGTGTATATATATTCGTACACGCTTGGATGGTTGATTCTGTCATGGCCGTCTGTTTGACCAAACAGAGGAATCAACTGTAGCCCCATGTAGCATACTCGGACTCCCTCGTAATTCTCGGTATTTCATCATATTGCAATATGTCTGGACCTAATACACATATATATTTGTAAATATCTGCATGCAAGGGATGGCTCGATCACTGTTGGTAGACACTGGCAAATCACTAATGAACCGCAACATCATATTGCAATGTCTCTTTATATATTCCACAATATTCACTCATTACGATATTAAATTCATTACAATCAATGACAAATCTCTGGTAGTATTTGAAAAAACAAAAAATTTTCATTGTATAATGTGATTGTTTTACATATCATCCAAGATATTTTACTATATTTCTATGTATTATTTACTTATGTGAATGTACGAGATCTATTCCCTCCCATTTTACCACGTATGAACAAAAATCATTTGCATATCTGTCGGTTGGATCGTTGACGTTCCACAAATTGCCAGCAAATTCTATTAACGTTATCCATGAATATTGATCGAACTTGAAGAAGGTCCATTGGACAGTAGAATTTTTTTTTTTTTATTCAAGTTATTCATACCATGAAATTTTATCCAATAAAATAAAAATGTAATATAAAACATCAAAAGAGAATTGAAAAATGTACAACCCATTAATTTTTAAAAATTATTTGGTTATGATCAATATATAAATATTTTATATTCTTTCTGTTTGTCATCTTTTTGTTTTTTTTGTTTTTTTTTTTTTTTTTTTTTTTTTATTGAACTATTAATGGTATATAAAAATTAAGATAAAAATAAAGAGAGAAACAGAGTGTGAGCTTCCTACTGTCAATCGGAGTGTATATCAATGGCCCACACGAATGGGGACTCCCGCAGTGATTGAGATTGCCAAGCCATGCGACGTACATGGATACACTGGGCTATTGCATCCATTCAAGTACACTCATCGGCTTTCGGGATGTGAACACACCCGTAGGAAAAAAAAGAAAAAAAAAAAAAAAAAAATAGTGAAAGCCGAAATGAACAAGTGACAAAGAGAGTAAAGATAGAACGACGGGGTGTAAGAGAAACTGAAAGAGAAATATAATAAAATTCACTATGGACCACACGCTGAGGAGGATATGACGCGCGCTCGATAAATACGAACCATTTCACGAAATTATAATCTCGATGAGGGGTGAGTCATAAATGATACACACTCTCATCTTCTGACCACGGGATTACGCGACATCACCATTCACTATATCTATTTACATACACAACCCATGATAAAGAGAAATTTATCTACATATATACATACATTTATTTATCATGAATGGATGTTGGTAAATTTGCTTTTACTTTATATAAAGTGTGATAACAAATTGTGGGGAAATAAAAAGAAAAAAAAAAAAAAAAAAAGAAGTAAAATATAAAAATTTTGCGTGCTTATCAGTTGTTTTAGTAACCTCCACACAATTTACTATAATAAAATATACTTTAGATTTTATATTTTATTTTATTTTTATTGTAGAAAAAAAAATTCCACGATATGAAAATAACCCTGGTTATTAGTGGAAAAAAGATTTTATCTGAGATATGTAAGAAGAAGAAAAAAAAAAAAAAAAAGAACACAGACACCCTCATGTGCATTTTCATATTGCACCTTGCAGACAATTATGTAAAAAGTTATTTTGCTGTATATTCACATGACATTGCAATGTATGCGAAACAAAAAATATATATATATTTATTTTAAGTTGTTCTTGCGTTTTACTCAACTTCAGTTTCATTTCTTAAATGAGAATAGTTCGCCCCTTTTATTTTCTCTCTGTGTGTGCGTGTATATTACATCCCCTCTTCTCCCTTTTGCGTCTTATTCGAATGAAAAAAACGTCGAAAAGCCACGCGTTTCTTCACGGGAGTGTAAACGGCTTCATCGTACTATTCAAGCCACAAGAGGATTTCAGAGGAATCCCCTGTCTATTTTCTTTTATAGATATATATATATCCTGAGTTTTATCCTTTGCCCTCGAAATGTCGATTATGATGATGATGATGATGACGACGACGACGACAATGTTGAATTCTTCACTCGAGATCCCTTTACGAAAAAATCACGAGGCGCCAATTTGAAACGCTATTACATTTCTTGAAGAGTCACCCCACTCCTTTCGTTTTGGTATTATTATTTTTTTTCATTCGCGATGCTTGAAAAGTAAAGCTGGACAGATTAAAATAAATCCGTTACTCTTAATATATTTTTTTTCTTTATAAAAAAATCTCCTTACCTTGAGAGGACAATTGCCCTTATTATGAAACAATGACAGGAAAATTTATGTAGATTAAAATTTAATATTGGATTTTTTTTTTCTTCTCTTTTCCGTCATTATTTTCATCGTTATGATCAATCAAATGAAAATTTAATGATAAGTACGCCTAATAATTCAAATTATATGATCTTCATTCTTGTAAAATCACTTTTCATTTGATTGCACGAACAATTTTAAATTTAAAAAAATAAAAAAAAAAATACAAATTTATGCTGGAATAAAACTTGATCTCATATCATGTTTCCCCATGTTTTGAGATAATCCCAGTAAAAAATCTATATCAATACATATAATATTTTTTTTCTCCTTTATTTATTATTATTATTATTTTATTTATTTATTTTTTTTTTTTTTCTTGTTTTTTCACTGAACAATATCTTATTTGATCCGAACAAAACCAAATTAAACCTAAACACAACCAGCCCATTAATCTTCACCCCGAACTATTTCACATTTTCTATATAATTTCGTTTTCAATGGAGAAAAATTACAAGAAATACATAATATATTTGATATATTTGATGAGAAGAATGTGATATAATTAATGTGATGATCACATCTTTCTCTCTTCTACATTTGTCCTTCAATAAAAATTCTTTTCGCATTAATGAAATAATGATCAGCCACTCAGTGGAATAATTGTTCGATCGTTATATATAAAGAATGAAGTTCACTGGAGTTTGATGGGTCAAGGGGAAAAAAAATATAATGTTGCTATGGTGGTAGAGTAGAGATAATGTGAAAGGTTAGAGGGTGAGTTGAATAATAGACAAGATTCCATTTAATATTAAGAATTGGTAATTACTATCTAATGATAATGAAAAATAATAATAACAATAATAATAATAAATAAATAAATAGATAAATGAAAATAATAATAGCCACAATTTGTCAAAATTCATAATTATATGAAAAATAATTGATTCATTTTTTTTGTTTACTCACATTCACTGGATATTTATGAGTGGCCCAATGTATCCAATCACTGTTATCATTAATTTTATATAAGTAAAACTCACCTGAAACATAAATTAAATAATTGATGTTGTTAGTCAATTTAATTAAAATATTTTATATTAAAATTGCATTGATAACATTTTTTTTTTGTACTCTATAAATGTGATATTTAAAGTTGCAAATAAATTTACATAAAAGGACATGTCATTTGAGACTTTTTGGACATATAAGTCTGCAACAACTCGGTGTGATGGTAAATATGTACATACAAAATTTGTCATGAGTTTCATATGAAATTGTTTGAATGAAAGTTTTGAAACAAAAAAAAAAAAAAAAAAAAAGAACATCAACTCGTATGACTTCAATAATTATCACTATTATCATTGAACATTTTTCTTCTCAGACTATAAAATCACAAATAAGAATGAAAAATAAAATTTTTTCATTTTTCTCAAATCCACTGATAAATATAAAAATCACAAATAAATCAATTTCACATCAGAATAATTTATTTATGTGAAATAAAAAATTATAAAATTCTTACGTACAATGAAAAAAATTGAAAAAATTGAAAACAAAAAAAAAAAAAAAAAACAAACCACAACAATAATAATTTTGTGATGTTATAGCTGCTAATAATAAATAATTTACATAACATGAATGAATACAATATGATTTTGAGTAAAATGAGTAACAATCATTATTCAACGCACGCAGCTCGTTATGTCAAAACAACATTGGGGTGAGATGAATATAACCGTCGCACGCTCGTCCTTCTCACTGTACATAAAACAACCAGGACCTCACAATGTCTATATAGTCTTCACATCCGTGAACTTTTCCTCGGTATTGAAATTGCAGTCACGTGGCCCGAGAGAGCATATGAAACAAACTGGGAATGACGTCAGATCCAGAAGATACTTTCGTAAGAAGAAAATGAAAATATAAATAAATAAACAAATAAAAATGGAATAAAATCAAAAAACAGAAAAAAAAAAAAAAACTTGAAAATGTGACACGTGTGGTTGAAGATAGCGATGACAATGAAAAAATCCTCATGAGACTGTGTGTGGCTGTGATGCGGTGATATTTTTTGTTTCACACACTAATATCACACCGTAGAAACCAAATTTACACAAGAAATATATCACATATAAAAAATTTAAACTAATATAAGTATATTAATCATGATAAATAAGACAAAAATACAATAAAATTGGTGTCATCTACCCCTCCACCTTGCCCGCACTTTTATTTTTCATATTGAAATAATAATGAATTATTTTACGTTTAAATTAAATTGCCACCGTTGTATACAGCAGTGTCTGTACATAATACACTACTGTTGCCTGATCTTTATGACCTCGTTGTTGTTAAAGCTAACGACCTAAAATACAGTTACTCAACTTGTATATATATATATTGCGGTGTGATGGTAATGGCTTCTAGTGCGATGTAAAATGCAATGAAAAGTTGCGCCTGGTGAAAATTATATTTCAGTCTGAATGCAATGATGTTGGGTGACACACTTGTAACCGCTTTACGAGTTCTTTTACCTCTTCTATTCACACACATATACATACACTAACGAAAAATGAAAAAAATAAAAAAAAAAAACCCCACTTGATATTGTTCTACCACTATCAAAGTACATTCTATATATTGTGCATTGAGTGCGATAATTGAACTCGACATTAAAAGACGAGAATGTAACCAAAAAAAAAAAAAAAAAAAAGATGAGTACGAGAGAGGAAGAGACGAAAAAAAAAAAAATAATAAATAAATAAATCAAATTAATTCATCTGGAAGAGAATTTTTCTTCTCCCATACTAGGAATTGTTGAGTAATTTTTTGTTACACAAAAAAAAAAAAAAAAAATGTAATTTCCATCATCATCATCATCATATATGATCGTCTAGTATCCATAAATGTGCAATTATAAAGGAATATCATGATGTAACTTGAACGATACATGTATATATCAACACTCAACAGCACGATAATATTGCCAATATTTTCTGAATGTCACAGCAAAACCACACGAGCCACTACATGTACATAAGATCCCACATATTATAATCTCCCGTTGCACTTTATATTGTACATGTATTGTATATATATAAGAGTATGTATGAAAATTTATATTGCAATGCTCCCTTTAACATCAGCATAGAATATATACATAATGTATATACACCACATGGCTTCAAACTACTAACGACACCCTTGCGCATTGGTAAATCGTGAACGAAAACGCGTTAGTCCATACAGCAGATGTCACCACGTATGTAATTGTCACAATTGTGCGTGTGCCATGTAACTGAAGTAATTTGCTCATTATTGAATGTCTACATCAAGTAGAATTGACCTGTTTATTATTAATATTTGGAATAATTATAAAAAAAAAAAAATTATAATGATAATAAAATAAATAAAGAAAAATAAGTAAAAGTGAAGGTAATAAAAATAAATTGCAAATGATATGGAGAATGGCAAAATGTGAATGCAACTGAAAGAAATGAATTTAATTTTGTGAGTAAAGTGTAGAATGCATTAATTATTTTAGTATGTATAATTAATTAAGTTTTGCAATTACAAATGATAATTGAAAGTACTAAAATCCTACAAACAGAGAAACAAAATGAAAACATCAGTAGAAGTGGAAATGTGTGTATGTGGTCAGACATAAACCCTCGTTGAGATAAATCGATGGGGATGAGTAGTAGTGGGGAAAAAGTTTTACAAAGTAATTTTCACGAATTTCTATACAACACATAATGAGAGTCAATGAGTAATTGGTGTATTTTTAAAAAATACAGTGGATAACTAAAGAATAAAAATAAATAAATAAAAATTTCAATAGTACGAAGAAAAATAACGTACACATGGACACCGATGGTGGGAAATATTTTCAATGATATTCACAATTGTCAAAAGTTTTCTCTTATTTCAAATTAAAATATATATCACTAAAATACTTTACTCTATTCCAATTTGTAATTTTTTACCAAGAATAAAACACAAAAAAAAAAAAAAAAAAAAGTAAATTCAGTTATTTGAATTTATTGAACATATTCCAACATAAAATTATAAATCCAATGCAATCGAGAGCATAATCACAAAGTGAAAAACAAAAAAATAAAAACATTTGAAATGTACAATGTGCATTGAACAGATAATGTAGTTATGTGCATATAGAATTTCTACCCTTTTTCACGCAATGTCTATGGCTATCAATTTACACTCTATCGATCACAGTAAATATACCTAGCAAGGATTCGTTATCAAATTCACTAGAGACACTACACTCCCCGGATACCACATATAGGGATCATAAAAAAAAAAAATGTAGAAACACCAGTGTCCCTAGGGGTGGCACATAAAAGCCCTGGGTATTTCAATGGGGAGGAGAAGACGAAGACAAAAAAAAAAAAAAAATATGATGAACCCTATATCTAAAAACAAGAACGAAAGACAATACTTGGATAATATTTTGATACACACTCACACCTATTTATACATAAATATTTCCAATTGTATCTGTCACGAACTAATAAATAATTATTTTACACAATTTGAGAGAGTTAAGATACGGTTGATAATAACCGAAACACCAATGAAAATGATCCGGTTGATTACAGTTACACGAAAAAAAAAATTTATTGTTCCAATTTAATTGCACTGGACGTGATTTCTTCTAGACTTTCTTCAACTTTCGTTGTCGATGATATTACAACTGGTATATCTGTGTGTGGGTGATGGCAATCAGTGAATGAATCTCTACAAAGGCCATCGTGTCTGACAGTGTGTACAATCCAATTGATATAGGAGTGATCGTATACAATCACGTTTTGGCCCGCCACTAAATTTACCGCGTGTTCAGACAAACGAATCCAATTGCATTTTACCCGTAGTAGAAACCAATTGTCTCAAAAAAATTGTAACGTGAAATTCACGTGTGGAGTACGATCTAATTAATCGGCTCATCATTTAAAAAAATATTCATCCGTATATGTATTAAACAATGAGTTTTTGTGAATTATTCATCGAATATAATATGATAATATGTAATAGCATTAGTGAGATTGATGATAATAGATTTTGAGTTATGTGGTAAGATCACGTATGTCAACGCAACTTGATAAATCAACGAACACTTTAACATTTCGTTCAGGTAAATCGTTAAAAACGTTTATTCAGCCCAATACTCTTCTGTAGCTTTTTTTTTCATTCTCTACTATATATATATATATATGTGTGTGTGTGTGTGTACATACATAGACATTGTACGAAAACATATATAGACTACTATTTCTTTTATTCTTTTATTTTTCCTCTTTTTTATCACAGTCAATTCACTGAGAGTTCTTCCTCATGTTTTTAGAATGTATAGAAAAGAGGCAATAAATATAACAAAGTTAACTGTACATATATATATATAAATTGAGGAAAAAAATAAGACGAGAAGAAAAAAAGAAAAAAAAAAGCAGAAACAAAACAGAATGGAACCAATTGGATAATATATAAAAAATACGAATAAAAATATTTCAATGTCGAAATACAGTAATCATTGAAAATATACAGCTCATTTTTCAATGTTGCATTTTACTGTTGCACTTTCAGCTTCATCAATATTTTCTTTTTTATTTTTCATTATCGTTTTTATTATTATTATTTTTTTATTTTCTAAAATTGATGAAACGCCAGTTCTGTAATCAAAAACCATCGACGCAACGTTGATGTACACGTCAAAAAATGCGCACAATGTATTGACAGCTATCAGTTGATGATCATTGAATATTGCAGATATACAATTTCATATATATATATATATATATATATAATTTTTGCTGTGATTTTTGCGCGTAGTGAAGCAGACATGTGAAATATATAGATGATTTGAGAGAAAAATGACAAATGAAAGACATGGATGAATACATAACAATCATAGAGACATATCATCGAGAGTTGAAAGGAGTTGATAAAATTCATTCAGTGAACTCGAGTGATAATTTTTTTTTATTTATAAAATTCTCACTCGTCTTTTATCCACTCACTTGTATACCTATCGTATATTTATTATATCAATAACACTTTCAACAATATTTTCTCATCAAATTTTATCTTTACTAACTATACTCATGAAAAATTTTCATATCATAATTAAGACTCACTCAAAAAAATAGGAAAAAAAAAAAAAAAAAAGCGCCGTCTTTAAATGCAAATGCAAATACAAAAAATAAAAATATTTCACTGATACTATTCAGAAGTCTTGAAACGTAAGTTTATAAAATCAATTCACACTATTGAATGACCGAGTTTTCACTCAGAATTTTTTCTTTTTTTTTTTTTTTTTTTTCTTCCACATCGTCATTAGTGACTGATATTTTCATAGAAAAATAAAGATTTTTTTTTTTTTTTTCAACAAAATATATTCCAACTTAATAAGAAATACGTTAAATAGTATTGAATATGTTTAAATATAATATTGCACTGCAATTTTTCGAGCGTTATAAATTAGCAAAAAATAAAAAAAATAGTGATAATAATTAATGGAGGTGGGGGTGAAGAAAAAAGGGAATTTATGACTAGAGTGCATCAAGCTCGAGGCATTTCAGCAAGGGGAACTCATGCCAAGAGCAACATTTTTTTTTTTTTTTTTTTTTTTTCGAAATTTCGTGATCCGTAAAAAGCTGCGATTAAGCGATTTACGAGAACACCCTCGCCTTCGAGTCATGACTCTCTGCGTTTGAATACATACATATATATATATATATATATAAAGGCACTTTTGAAGTTTTACGCGCGTTCTACGAATCGCCATCTCCAAAACGCTTCTTAAATTTCCATTTTTTTTTTATTTTTCTATTTATTTATTTATTTATTTTTATTTATTTTCTACTGAATTTACATACTGACACCCTGGCCTGGAAGTTTTTTCATCATTTCAAAAGAGTTACGGCGATTAAAGAGAGGAAAAAAAAATATATATATATAATGAGCGAATACAATTTTCAATTCAATTTTCCCCGAATAAATTGCAATGAAATTAATATTGAAGAAATAAATCGTGAAAGGAAAAGTGTAAAAATAAAAAAGGGGGAGCAATTACAAATGAGAAATGTTGAAATAACTATTTTCATCGTACAAATATGAGGTCTACCAAACGTGGACACGTTTGCATTTAATTAGAGCAAACAACTAGACGCGGTGTATGAGCAAAAGAAAATGAGAATGGACCGTGCGTGAGTGTACGACGTATATAATATGAGTACATATATATATAAACAAGCATCATACGAATGAGTTTTGCTTGGACAAAGAGAACTTGAATGGGAATACCGTATACTTTCTGGTTGATAGTAATTGGCAAAGCCCAAAAAGAAGAAAAAAAAATATTGGGGGAGAAACGCGTCAAGAGCATTGGCGACAGCCGTTACACGTTATTTTTTACACCCTCATATACACTCTGAATATTCATTTGAACACTCGAAAAATATATACAATATCGAAATAGAATGAGAAAGAAAAAAAAAAAAGATAGAAAGACGAGAAAAATGAACAGAATGAAAAGTTTAATCTTTTCGTTTTATATAAAATAAAATCACACCCAAAAAAATATCACAAGCTATTTATTAAATTCATTTTTCCATGTCAAGCATTGAAATTGGGTCCTTGATAGTTTTCAATTTTCATACATATCATCCAATTTTTCAAACGACAACTGTCTTGTAAAGACCCTGTGTATTAGTGCGCGTGTGCGTGTGTGCGTGTTACGAATATTACTCGACAATTTATCCAAAAAGAAAAAAAATATATATATATATATTAGAAAAACGAGGAAACTCATCATTCATCATTAATAAAATATATGAAATAATTCATTGTGAGTATCTTCATGACTGATATCCATAACTGATTTGTTAAACATGTGTCGGCCTCATATTGAGAGGTATCACTGAGTGATAGGACACCAGGCTAAATTATACGGTCCGTTGGTAACATTGCAAAAAGCATTAATCTAGATTTAGGTATTTAGGTAGGAACCACTCCCACAAACATCGATCGTCTATTCTTTTTTTTTTTTTTTTTTTGTCTACAGTCCCCCTTTCTCGTCTTGCGTAACGTTTGCAACTGCATCTCCAGTCATCGAAGTAGGGGCATACACACATGTGAATAAACACAAACTGTTTGGTACAAGAGTATGACTCATACTTTTTGCCCCTATTCTAAAAGTGATCTCAAACAATAATCCCACAGGGATATCAAGTTAACGAACAATAACAACAAATCATTTTCACACAATTCATATGTAAAAAAGAAAAAAAAAAAAGGAAAAACTGATGAATAAATAAATTAAATTAGATTAACATTTGAAACGATAGGACATTGTAAATTAAAAAACTTCTCTCCCAGTACCGTTGAATTGATATTATTCTTATTTTGTTATTGTTTTATTGTTGTTATTATTATTATTATTTTTTTTATTTTGTTATATATTATAAATATATATATGAATATGTGTTATCATAACCGATTCGATGAGTTCAATAACTTGGAGTTTCAAAACAAATATACAACAATATATACGTAGGGGTGTTACATAAATAATGTTGATAAGCATCAAGTTTGACCTGGTGACGCCTTTAATATTTGTATTTCTGATTGCAAAGAGAAGACACACAATCATGTGACCTCACGTTTCATCCTCATCCCCATTTTCATTCTATTTTGTCTTCCACGCCCATCGCTTTCTTCTCATTTCCTTATTTTCTTATTTTTTGTTATTATTATTATTATTATTATTATTATTATTACTTTTTTTTTTCTTCCATTTCACCCTCCCAATGTTGATTTTTCCTTTCGACCAGGCTTGATCGGATAGTCGTTATCGTTTGAACGATAGCACCCTACTGGAATACACCCCCTACATTCTCTTTTTTTTTTTATTTTCTTTCTTTTTTACATGTGCGTTACCATCGACGAATTTCACTTTTCTCTACTATAACGACGTGATTCTTTTTCACTATATTCATTTTTTTTTTTGTTTTTTTTTTGTTTGTGTGTACATGCGACCAACAGCCGGTGCGCGATCACTGATCCCGGCATATACGATGAGAAAATAAGAAAAATAGAAAGAAAATGTAAAGTGCAGAAAAATGATGATCGGCGGATTTGTGTGACTGTGTAAGAAAAATCTTGTGTCTAGTCATAAACAAAGTTGTTCAAATGCTGTATGAGAAAAACAAAAAAAAAAAATCAGGCATTTGACAAACGAAGTTGACGTAAAAGCAAGAATAATAATATGAATAATAATAATAAAATGTCCCTGTGGGACCTTTGCATAAAAATTCATGATGAAATATTATCCTTGATATTAATAAAGATCTCTCATACAACTGCGCTCGCTTTTATTTTATCTTCAAGCCTCATTTTTATTATTATTTTTTTTTTTTTTTCCCACCACACTGTTCTTCATAATATATATTTTTTTCATTTTCCCTCTTCATTTTTGTCTTTCTCTCACGATTATTTCATTGAAAATTGGGATCTTTCGTCTCACACGATTGTACAAAAACGTTTTTATTGTTTCCGTCACGCCTCACCTTTTTATATCTATCTAAATATATTTAACTGTTTCATTCCCTTTTCCTTAAATTTATTATTATTATTATTATTATTATTATTATTATTATTTTTTTACATTATTTTTTTGGTTTCTCTTTTACAAAATTTTATCCCGAAATATTCTGACCTTTTTGAATTTTCGTGTGACGTGGTGAAAATTATGCCACACCACAAATGAAATTACCGAACACAAAAGAAATGTACGAGGGTGAAGAAAGAAAAAAAAAAAAAAAAAAAAAATTGTGCAAAAGTACATAAGAAAAAAGCAAAGTGAAAATATATTAATTTCCTACTCCTCTTTCCTACATCTCCCTCTCTTCCTCTACAAAATTATATAAATTTATATTTTTATATTTCATGATAATAAAAAAATTTACTTATATATAATTTTGTACACGAGACTGTTGTGAAAATCTTTGAAAATTGTCACAAAATAAATATTTATAAATGGATGCTATTACTTGGGTGAGTAGTGTTTGTTGACAGTAAAAAAATCGAAATAGAACTGAGAGTGCAAAATTGTCAGTCGCATTAATATAAACAGTAAGTAGAATGAGTGGGGGATTCCCTACCTCACTAATTCGCTTGTACTTACGACGGGAAAGAGGGAAAAATTTATATCATTCATGAGAAATTTTATATGAATAAAAAATATAAAAAAAATTAAATATTAATAATATAATGTATACAATTCTAATATTGAATATTATTATTTATTTATTCATTTTTTTTTTTTTTTTTTTTTTTTCTCTTTATTTACCAACATATATGAATATTGGATTTTTATTTACGTTTATAGACAAATTTACGTCAACGACCATGCAATATATCGATATGTGACCAGAACGTGGCACTCGTGAATCCTATATGATATTCCCATGAGTCACGCGTGCACGCACCACCACTGAAGGACAAGTAATAGAGTAAGAGAGGGTGATAGTAAAAACACATATCAGTGTGTCACAAAACACATTTCATATAGTATTTGAGAATTGCATACATATATTATTTACATCTGTGTGTGTGTGTGTGTGTGTGTGTGTGTGTGTGTGGGTGTGCGTGTGTGTGTATACACTATGGGCTTCAGTAACCCAAACAAATAAACGTAGAAAATAATAAAGAACAAAACGATTATATCAATTAAATGATCGTTTAACGTAAATATTTGTCCATATTGTTTTTTTTTTTTTTTCTTTCTTTTTATTATTTTTTCAATTGAATAAATCAATATTAATATCAACTTGTTCCACATAAAGAAAATCATCAAATTCATTGATAAATAATATTTTATTAACTCTTTTCGTTTTTTTTTTTTTTTTTTTTTTTTTTTTTTTATCAAATCCATAAAAATAATCTGGAATAATCGTAAAATACTTTTCAAATGGTAAACATGATTATTGTGATAGATAATAAATTTATGTGATGAACCACAGAATAGTCTCTTTACGATAAGTGTTCATTCCCCTAAATATATATATATAGGTATATATTCTGTGATAGTCCCCATGTACAAATACGTTATGACCGTGTAAAAGTACTACCGGCAATCGACATCCCCAAAAGGTCTGTCAACATCTCCACGTTATTATTATTATTATTTTTCTTTTTTTTTTTCTTTTAGAAAAGTAAATGCTAAATTTAGTGATCGTAAATGCAGAAATGTACGATCTATTATATTAACATTAAATATATATTTATATTTTCCTCTCTATAAAGTATCAAAAAATATAATAATAATATTTTGCAAATGAAAATTTTTACCAATCAAATTTCAGTGAGAAATGTATTTTTAAAGTATAAAAGTGAAAGACCGTAAGAACTTGAACGGGAAAAAAAAAAAGGGGGGAAGAACTTGGATTGGTAGAATGTAAAGTGGAGAAACAATGAAGGGCTTGGGCAATACGAGAGCGAAGGAACAGAGAAGAATTTCTATATGAAAGTGGCTGAAGGGTTTCAAATCTCGTTGATATGAAATATAAAGAATTCAAACAATGAAAAACAAAGAATAACAATAAAATAATATTAAATTATACACGATTAAAAAATAATAAATTTATAAATGAGGATTTATAAATTATCGTTATTTTTTTTTTTTTTCCACATTTTGCCTCATCAATTCTTTGTAATTTCATGTCCCATTGATTAATTATTATTACTTTTTTTTTTTAATCTGTATTATTTTATATCCCGAGATGCAATCAATTTTTCATGAATTATTTATCTGACCATCTACGCAATTTATTATCAGTCATAAATGCTAAATAATTGTGAATGATGTGAATATTCTCTCAAAACTCATTAAAAAACATAAATTCATTATACAAAAAAAAAATATATATATATATACATATTCCATTGATGTCCTGCTAATCTCTTATCCTTGCACTCATAGAGTAATTAAAATAAAATAATATTTCACGCTTATTTCTATTTTGAATTTTTTTTTGTAATTAAAGAAAAAACTAGTTATTCAATACATCGTAGTAAATTCTATGTATAAAAGTTCACAAATAAATAATATACAAATTATTTTAGTGAATAGAAGTAGAAGCGGGTCAATAAAAATGTCAAGCATTTAAAAAGTGCTGACTCCAGACTGCGGTTAAAGTGATGAGTATTAAGGTGAATTGGTTTCAGTTTGAAATTTGTATTTGTGTGTTAGTGTAAGCACTGATATATACAAATGCACGTGCGATTTCATGGGACGTTGGACTATTTTCAACACATTCGTACACAGGTGCCCACAGTATGTTTAGTGTATACATGTAAATAATTTCACTATATACATTTAGCAGTTATAAATGTATTTGTACAAAATTAAATTATGAATTTAAACGAGAAATAATTTTAGACATTGTAATAAATAAATATTATATAAATAGTAGAATTCAATAAAGCATCAATGAAAATTATTTCTTATTTTTTCAAATGCTCGTTTATTTAATAGAAAAAAAAAATCAAAATTTTTTGCATTACAATTGAAAACAGTACCCAATACACGTGGAATTATTGGATAATTTAGTTTGTGTCTTTTGATTTGACACCAAAAAAAAAAAAAAATACACCCTGAATTGAAAAATAAAATGAAGAAAAACAAAAAAAAAATGGAAAATTATGAAATTTCCTGAACAGCGACATGAAACAGATGGAATAATAAATATTTATAATTTACTTATCAAATATCGATAATCCTTAAAAAAAATTCTTTTACGCAGTTTAACTGAAAAATATTTTTATGTCAAAATAATATTTCTCACAACCAAGTGAAGACTACACTCTATGCAGTGAAATATAAGAGAATTATATTTCAACAAGAGGAAAAAAAAATAAAATAAAATAAAAAAAGAATATTTATTAAATGTAAATGTTAATCTTGACTAACCTTATTCTGTTGATTAAGCAAGTGTTTTCAGAGTGATTATCTTCGATTGAATGTTCAATAAGTGTGTTGATATAGAAAAACACAGTTGTTAAAATGAATTGTTGAAAGCACAGCTATACAGCTCGAGTGTTCGACGTAGACTGCAGAAAAGCCCGCAGATAATATCACAGACGTAGGGGAGACTGCATGACATCATCGTTAGCCAATGAAAATATTTCAATGAAAGCGCAAGCGCAAGCCCTCGTCTCACAACCACTGAACGAGACGTGTATATACGCGATATATCGCAATCGATTGTTGGCGTGGCGACTTCGCGCTGCATCTGAGCCGCACTCTATCGGCAATTTAACGCAATAACTTCGAGAGCAAGCGGGAAAATCGCGACCTTTATCTCCTTCATTCACTGCCTCCTCCACCCAACTACGGATAATTTCTTCAATGTCATATTAATTCATTGATTTCGTTATCCAGTGTTATTCACTTTTCTCTCTCACTATCTCACATTCTCATTTATATAGATAATTTTTTTTTTTCTCTCTCTCTCCATCTCCTGTCATAAATGCAATTTTGTTTCTCCATATTTTTATTAATTTCATTCACCTCTCTCGATACAATAGCGAGATAAATTATTCATTTATTCGTTATTTAACTGAAAAACTTTTTCTTAAATTGAATTTTTTTTTTTTTTTTAATGAATTTTGTTTTTCATTTAAAATTCTACTAATATTTAATTCATTGAAGAAATTGCGTGTGTTTATTATTGTTCTATATATATTTTGTTTTCGAGAATTTTGTAGCTCTCTATTTTTTACCGAGACATTTTTCAAGTCAATGAGATCGTACATTCACTCGACGTAGTAGTACAAAGTCCCTACATCCCTGCAGCTCCACGCCATTTCATGAAATATTCACGTGGACTCGAGGGACACGCGTGTACTCTCGGAGAAACACGTTTAGATTGGCAAGTGTGTAAAGGGCTGTACATACATATACGTACATCAAGCTAATTGACCAATAGCAATTCCACCCAAGTGTCTATACTACGAGATTCATCCAAGCCACTGTCTGAACACTCATTGACCATAACCACTGCAAAATGATATTCGCGCTCGTATAAAATAATCTCTAAATGATTCTCGTAATTTTCAATCAAAAATTATTTATTCCTATAAAAAAAAAAAAAAAAAAAACAAACAAACAAATAAATAAATCAAAATAGAAATAGAAATTATATATTGGTTGTTAATTGAGAAAAAAAAAAACTTCTATAACAAAAAAAAAATTAGCCGAACCACTCGCTTGTGTGTCTCAACTTTGTCTTCTCCGACTCGTCTTTGCCTACTATGAAATAACTTTTCCAACGTTACCATACTACGCTTGTCTTTTATATTCACGAGCAAGTATGATAATGCCTTGTAACGAGAAACTTTACAGAAATAAAAGTATCGTTATGGTGAGACAAAAGGCCCAAAAAAAAAAAAAAAAAAAAAAAAAAAAAATACGAAAAGAAAACCTTACGGCGATGAAAATCAGTGTCTCTAACGGAAGGACGCGACTTGAAAAGTCTATTCGACGTGTATTCAGCATTTGTAAGTAGTTACACCCCTTCATATTAAATTGAACAAAAAATAATAATGATAATAATAATATAACAATAATAATAACAAAAGAGTGTAGAAAGAAAACAAAAAAAGTGCCGATGCAAAAGTTTTGACAATTGTCAAGTGTAAACGTTTGTATATATTTAAATACACAATGATAACAATATTACCTCACATTTCTATAGTATATTTAGATGAATTTATCACGATTAAGTTACCATAATTTCTGTAGTAACACTCTAGAAAAAATTACCGAGAGAATACCATACGTTATCACTTGGAAACAAAAAAAAATATTGATAATAATAACTGGGACATATCAATTGTACATGCATCTATATGCAATTTGAGTAAAATTCTATTACACATTTTATTTGAGTATAAACTTGGGAGCAATGTGAGCTGATACACATTGTAATTGTGCATGATTCGAAAAATTGTATAGTGGAGCAAATATTTTTCACTACCAACAAGTCATTTGTATTCTAGTGGGAAAAAAAAAAAAAAATTTTCAAGTATAAAACGTGTCATTGTACGATAACACATTTTATTTCATTGTCATAAATTTTATTCTTTTAATACTATATAAAAAAAAAAAAAAAAAAAAAAAATATAGACATGTCTATAAAATTATTTTCATCATTTGATTAAAAAAAAATAAAATAAATGAAAATAAATATTTTTCCATAATAATTTTAATTTGCAAAATAATTTTATTTTATTATTATTATTTTTTTTCCACATATTTATGTGTAATACCGATGTATATCTATACGATTGAGTAATGTTTAACCTGCTGCTGATTTACACCCTCTCTACTTTACACTGCTTTCGCTTAGTAACACGACTTGTGGAGATACTTCTTATTCTTCCGCTTTGCATGAACGTGTATACTCAAGTTGAGTGCGTTTGAGTTATGGCAAAATTATACGGCATATTGCGAAGCCACAGGCCGTTCGCTGCCCCCATATCCCTACACATTTTCAGTTTGAAATACACCCTCCAGTAGGCTTTTATGGAAAGTCGACGATAGATTTGACGATTTGAGTAGAGCGAAAGAAAAGAAAAAAAGGACAAAAATTTCATGTAGAGAGTTGAACTAGCTATGTTTATTAGTTTACATATGTGGATATGAGGAAGAAACAGAAGTTACGTATATATATATATATATATAAGGGGATTGTGTACCAACAGAGTCAGACATTATTTCTCAAAACACAGGCAATTTCCGGGATACAACAATGCGTTCACTCCAAATCGATTTTATCTTCAAAGATATAAGTAATAGTACAAAATCAATCTCGATACGTGTACAATTGGCAACAAGAGCTTGAGCTTATTCGCGCATTTATCGCTCGTGTATTCCCATCAATCAGCGGCACACGACACATTTTCAATAAAATTGTATTAGCACTGATAAATAAATATTTTCATGACAAAAAATTCTATATTAATTTTTTATTATAACTATGATCATATTATTTTTTTTCTAAATACATGATGATATATATAATGAAGGAGAAAGTATCAAATTATCGAGCAATGTATCAAGTCGTGAGCAATTATCGTGTGTCCCAAACTTCCAATCGATCACTACTTCCTGATAATTGGCGCCATGGGGTCCTCTCAAATTCTCTAACGACAATAATTTACCGGCTATATAAGCGCTATTAGTTTTAGAGGGTCTTATAAGTCACTGGTAGTGATGCCGTGAAAATTAAATAAAATAATCTACGAGTATAAATTTACTGTTCATCTCTCACCTGTAATGAAATTTGTAAAAAAAAATTTTTTAAAAAAAATCTTGAATGAATTTTATTTTGTGTTTTTTTCCAATATTATTGTGAAAATTTATTTTTCTGTGTGAAATAAAGTGCCACACGGACAATACTCATTGAATTTATACACCAATTTAAAATTGTATAGTGTACATACAACAGATATATCAATATAAAAAGCAAATGATAAAATGAGAATCAATATAGAATTGTTCACTGACGGTTAGAAAATTGATTATTGGTCGGGTGTTTTCATTGCATTCAATTTAAATTTTTTTTGCCTCCTTTTTTTTTTTTTTTTTTTTCTTTTTTAACCTCCATATTCAATGTCCACGGTGAATGACACAAAATATCATCTATCCGCTTTAAATAACGTAGGCGTTCTTCAATTTTCATTTATTCTGCTTTCCTTTTATTTGTTTTTTGTTTTTTCTAATTTTTTTATTTTTTTTTTTTAATCCTTTTATTTTATCACTTCACTCACTCGATCCACCCATACACTGCACACACAAAAAAAAATACATGAACCAAAGGTATTTTCAATAAAGCCATCATAAAAAAATAAATTATATATATATTTTTTTATTATCATTATCATTATAATTTTAAAGCTGACATTCCTATAAATTTTTCATACTTGCAGTAGTAATCGTGAATTTTTCATATTGAAATGTAAAACTATTTTTGGAAAAATATACGTGGGACGACGCTTGTGCAATTTTTTTCCATGGACTTTTATGACGATAGTCGGATATTACTTCAAAAAAAAAAAAAAAAAAAAAAAAAAAAAAGTTTCTCAGTTATGTTACCATGTACGATATTGTTTGCATACTCGACATACACACACATGTGTATGTATAACTTTATATACATATATGTGTGTATATGACAGTGTTATAACGAGAACGACCTAAATAAACTCACATAAATATATACGATCATAAATATCATAACATTTTACGTAAAATTATTTTTCCACACCTTTATCGTTATTATTTTATTTTATTTTTTATTTTTTATTTTTTATTTATTTAATTTTTTTTTTCCTTTTAATGCGTGAAAATTAAATCAATTTGTTGCATATTATTCAACGTGTATATATATATTTACCAATGGGGAATATCAGTAACAACAAGGAATAATGTAACATATTATTTGTGTATGTGACTTTATTAGTGTATTTCAATTTGAATTTGCATAAGTGACTTATGGTCATCGAGTATTATTTGTTGGTTGCCAGTAGAGATTGTATACGTATATGTGTAATATCTTTGATGTGACATGTCTAAGGGGATTGGAGCACCGTATCAAAATCAAGGGTCATCGTTACATATACATATATATGTATATAGTGTATGAGTGTATGTATGAATATCACTTGGGTGTTAGATTTTGTGTACAACACTTGGACCCTTCAGGAATCCTACTCAATGTTTGAATTAATTTCATTACGTTCATATTGAATTTTTCATATCTTCATCGTATAAAGAAGAAGATGAAAACAAAAAAAAAACAAAAATATTCACATCTCACAGTAATTTGAATTACTATCATTAATCGTGAAAATAAATACACGAGAATTTTTAATTGAATGAAATAAAGTGAAAGTAGAGAATAAAAAAAGTAATAAAATAAAAATAATAAATGATTGTAAAGAAAAAAAAATAAAATTTTTTTTTTTCTTTCCTTCCATACGTATTGTGTATGTATATTTTATATATATTTTTTTTTATTTTTATTTACTACCAGTGAAGTCACGAAATCAAGAATCATACGATATGACATGTAGGGAGAATAATAATGAGCTCGAATGAATATTTTTTTGTCTTATTTATTTATTTATTATTATTATTATTATTTATTATTACTATTATTTTTTTCTCCTGAAAATATCGTTGAGCCGATTTGACATGGTATCTATCTAACTAGACAATTCATTGCTCATACCAACTATGTAAACAACCGACTCACGATCCACCATTTTATCAGATAACGTTGTGTTATCAGTCTTCGAAGATAAGAGTACGGTGACATTTCGACTGTGATATACGACAAGTGAAATCACAAATAAAAATTTCTGAAGATTGAGTTTTTCATATTATTCTCTTTACATATTTATGCGACGAGAATATTAAAATTTTTTTCGTATATCCAAGATTATTCGTTTTGTTTTCAAAAGTGAGTGATATATATATATATATATATATATATAAATCTGTGTGGTAAGTGGATTTGAAAATTAACAAATTTATATATAAATATAAAAAATATTAATAATGAATAAGAGGCAAAAAAAAAAAAAAAAAAAAAAAAAAAAAAAAAAATTCTAGTTACCATAAAAAGGTAAAATGTCGAGAGTTCTTGATAAAAGTAATACTTGACCTGAAATTTGAAATAAATATAGAATAATTGTAAGCTCGTATATAATTTTTCTTTTCACTTTGTCACGTTTGAACATTGAAATTGTGATCAGATTATGGAGAGTCTTTATCCCAGTCTGGATGAAAAATTCAAGTCCGAGGGAATATGTCCAATTTGCATGATGACGATGATGAGTGCCACGCCCAAGTACACATGTACAAACGGACATACAATCTGCCATTCATGCAAATCGTACTATTACGCCTGTCCAACTTGTAAATCACCATTGGTAAAAATTGAAGTTCAACCAACAGAAATGCGACAATATCATATGCCACCATCTATTCATCACATGCCACATCCCTATCCACCGTATCCCACAAGGTCAGTATGCAATTCTAATAATAATTAAATTGTAAATCAAATTTTTACTATTAAATTGTCAAATTGATAATTTTCATTGTATACATTAGCTCTGAACCAAGTGCTCCATTTATTGATCATGAAAGTTATCGGTGGAGTCCACCAATTTCAGCTGAAGATCAAGAACATTTACCCTGTCAATATTCATCATTTGGATGTTACGTGAAAATTCCTCATCACATACGTGAGATGCACGAATCCCGATGTCAATTTCGTCCATACTTGGAAGATGAACATTTGCCAACTGATCTATCAATTGATGAAGATTCAATGGAATATTGCAAATATCATGTTGCTGGTTGCAACGTAAAATTGGCAGTTTGGCGTAAACTTGTTCACGAGAAAATTTGCATTTACAAGGACAAATTCAATGAAATGAATGACATTCAACAATCATTTAAATCAATTAATTTCAATGATGATGATCCAGAGGAATTGGTCGAATGCAAATATCGAAATTATGGGTGTATGGTGCGAATGCCCAGACGAAGAAAATATTTACATGAGGAAAAATGTAATTATTTGAAATATTGCAATGATGAAAATGATAAAGAAGAAGTTGCCTACTATTTTCCAGAGGTTGACACAGATCCAAATGAATGTGTGCCCTGCTGTTGGGCGGAATATGGATGTCAAGTACAACCTCGATATTGCCGTAAGCAAAATCACGAGGAAAAATGTAACTATCGACGTGTACCATGCAGATATACTGATAACGGTTGTCATGAGTGCATCGAACCGTCAAAAAAACATTTACACGAGTTATCATGCAGATATGCCTAAGAAAAAAAAAAAATTCCTAAATTTTCAATATCAACATTGAAAAACAATCGATATAATAAAAATATACTTTTTTACAATTCCAATATTGATGTATATGAAAAAGATATTAGTAAAAATATCACTCGAGCAATAACAGTAAATCAAACGAGATCGTGGATGTATTTTCAGAAATCTTTTAAACTTGAATACACGAAAAAATTCGAAATTACTTGGAAAAAAAAAAAAAATAAATAAATAAATAAATAAATAAATAAATAAATAAATAAATAAAAAAAAAGATAAATAGAATATAATAAAAAATAAGATGTACTACCATTCGCAAAATGACCCAAGGCAATTTCATCTAACACGATACACGCAATGGGTGATGTAGTGTGTGTGTGTGTGTGTGGGTGTGTAAAAGTGGATGTACCTACAACTTCAGCGAGAAATAGGAAAGAAAAAAGAAAAAAAAAATCGATGAAGCTTCGAGACGAGCAAAAAATGATTGTACTTTTGCAGTGTATTTGGCATGCCATATATTTTCATTGTGCATCCTTGAGAGCTGTCTGACACGGACCAAGTACTTTGGTAGACTCAACTTATTGCACCACGAGAATAAACGAATACAACCGCCAGACCTTTGAATTATTAATTATCACCAATATAATTTGATACTGAATAAATGAAAAAATATATATATATTATTAACATTGAAATTATTTATTTGATATCAGATCAATGAGAGACCTTCATATGTTAAATCATATCCGTCATGTGATGATAATAAATTGAAATAATTTATCTATACTTATTATATTATTTTATCTATATAAAGAATAAAATTGAATATATAAAAATAAAAATGTTATACATGTGTATATGAACTGTTTGACATTAAAATTAGAATTAAATATTAAATGTAGAGCAAGGTCGAGCATTCCAGTCCCTTTAAGACATTACAAGTGTTCTCAATCCACGTAACCGTAAGAAAACATACAAAAGCAAATAAGAACATCGACCACACACTCACTATCACTATCATCATAACACCTGTATTCAAAATAAACAATTTATATATATATTTTTTTTTTATATTGAAAAAAAATAGATGATCACAAATGTAAAATAAATTATATCCAGCACTTTACTGAATAATTTGTAGTACATTAAAAATATTTCAGAGAAATAAAGGCGAGAAAGTGCGAGAGTATTGATGGATGAAAGCACACGTTCAAACTATACAAGGATGAGACATCCAACACCTGGAGTCTAATGGTGCTTTTCAGTGAGTCCTCCCTCTCATGCTTTTGTGTTGTACGGTTAAACGACGGTCGTATCGTTATATGGCCCATTTGTAACGTTGATGTGCGCCAAAGTTGGAATGGAGGCGATTTGAGTAGCGAGATTAACCTCATCTTTTTTTTTTTTTTTTTTTTTTTTATTTACCTTAAATGCATTCACCATCAAAAAATAGATAGAAATCGGTTTTTTCTTTTGTTCTTCACTTTTTTTAATCAAACTACAGTTAATATATTTAGACAATTAAAATTCTATCGACAAAATTTATTTAATTTTTTCTCCACCTGTAATTTATTTAATTAATTACATTTTAACAAGATCTACATAGAATATAATTGATATGATTGCAGTATCATGTGAAAAAAATAATAGGACGATATGAATTTATCTGAGTGACACATTAGATTTGAGAGAAAATTGAATGTTCACTTCGACAGATTTTCCAGTTGTTTCACATGTGAGTGAGGCAAACAAAAGCCCAAATGTGTGTATGTGTGTGTTGTCTTCATGAACTAAATAAATATTGAATATATTGAAACGTCGGAAAAGCTATAGATATATCATCATATCCCAGTGTGGCTTCATTGAATTGTTGATATTGTCGATATTTTTTTTTCAGTCTAGTTGAGTAACTTTACATTGGACAATGGACAAAAGAGAATCTGAGAGTGTTTTACATAGTAAAGACTAAGAGGGCAGTGATACTAATGTCCATCGTGAACGTATACAATCCTCTTGCGACCATCTTAAAAGCAGAGGTGGAGTTTTAAAGGGAGAGCAACATCGAAATTCAACCGTGATAATTCACATTGAGCTCCCAACAACATACAATAAACCTGATATATATATATACAAAGCTCTAAATAAAATTTCAGATCAAAGAGTGGAGAGAATGAGATTGACAACTTTTCACTTTGATCTTAAAACTTTTCCAACTACTAACGACATTAATTATTGATGAATAATAACCATAATATATTGATAAATCATAAAAGGGCAATAGTCAATTAATAATTATATTTCAATCATTAAATTTATCAATATAATCGTCTTACTGTTGAATACGTGAAATTAATATTCTATGTAATTTCACAAATTAAATGGCTTGATGAATTATGAATATAATACAATTCACGTATATATTCACCCTTGAGTAAAATAATTTTCCGTAGAATATTTCTCTGTTCTACCGTATGTAGTAGAATATTTGAAGAAATAGCAGAGGCTGAGAGGGTGAACACAAAAGAGAAAGATATTGTGGACGAAGTGAATTGCACCCCTGGGTAACCAATAACTGGACGAGCATGAAGAGCACGAATAGTCTTACAACCAAGAGTCAGGGTTTACTTTAATTAAGACACAGGTGTTGGTTTTACATCGATGGTGTGAGGTTTTTTTCCATCGAAATTAATACAAATGTTCAAATAAATATTTAACAATCTGTGTTTAAATAAAATACTGATGTTTGTCATGTTTAATAAATATTTTGAATAATCTGATATGAAAATTATCATATCAAAAATATATGAAATCCAATAGAATCCGCATGACCATGACCATAGGATTATGGAAATAATGGTCTGGACCGTGTCTTATGTTATATACAATTGATATTCCAAATAAATCCTTATCAATATAGTACTCGATTCAACTCAACCACATGCAAAAATTTTACCATTCACAATTTCAACCATGAAAAATGTATTTATTCTACGTGAAATAAAATTCATATTTTCAAATGAGAAATATTTATTTTGATATTGGCATTGTCACGTCAACATCACCATCTTTTGAAATAATATCATTGGGGGATTGGTGAATGTATCTCATCATATGACAAAAGCAACTGGCCAAGACTGTGTCACATCGCATGATCATCCGTATATTATTCTCAATGTCAATAAAGCAACTTAATCGCATTCAATCCATATACTGCACATGGACGATAAGCCTAAAAACAAGATGGCCATATACTGTACACTCCTATAGTATATTGAGTGAATATACATAGGTATAAAGTTAATTCACGTAAAGGAATAAACAGACCCTCTGTCAACGAGGTGGGAATTAAATTTGTGCTACTGTGCACGGGACTTTACGATATAATTAACTATAGAATTTGAGCACAGAAATATCTTTGATGTTTACAATAATTCAATGAGTCTCAATCTTTCACTCTCTCTCTATTTCTCTTTCCATCAACTTTTTATAATCTGATAATTTAATCAATGATTAATATAGATATTATACGATTCTACTTTTAATTTTTTTTTTTTTTTTTTTTCCTTTATCGGAGTACGATAAAAATCCAATAAAAAATATACTGAGATTCATCACTTGATACATGTGACATAAAATATAGAACCAATTGATATTACTGTGGACAAACTGTCACGAAAATATAGTATTAAATTTCGTGTAGGGAAGCGATAGATCCAATGTCATATTGTTGACCAAGTAATCCAACGCCACTGAATTTTTTTTTTTTTTTTTTTTTTTCAACTTAGTTGTCATGTGTGTAACGTCCCTTAATAATGTAATAATGATCTAATTTATCATGGATACATATGGGAATTACCTTGGTATTATACACTGAATAAAATGAAAAATTATCATGAATTGATTATTATTTGTTTGTTATTTTATATTCATCTGAAATATAGTAGACGTGTATTTTTTTAATATGAAACAACGGGTGGATTAACAAATATTCGCTGACGTCTACGTCAACGGTTGAAAGGGGTTTGGAAAACGACAATGCGTGAAAGCCGATTCACACGTTAGTGCTCCTGTGGCAATTTTTGTATATCTATATATTCGATTCGCATCAGTGAACGATGCGTGCTGTACCTCTAGCGCCAGATTACGCTTCTCTCACATAAATATATCGCTCTTGAGCGGCGAATGGCGCCCTTTGCCTCTATAGATGGCAATGAGAATGTGGATGAGGGGTTGATGCACGCGAAGTTCATAAATTCTGATGGTAACGGTCGTTTTTCATTTTACTTTTATTATTATTATCTTTTTTTTTTGTTTGTTTTTTTTTTTCTCATTGCACAGAGTGAAAATAAAAAATTTATTTATTTATTTTTTTTTTTGTATTTTCATTGGAATTTTTGTAAATTATTTTTATCAGCAAAAAAATTTGATTTAATTTTTATATATTAAATTTAAATACAAAAATATAAATTAATAAATAGGAAAAATCGTTGTGTTGTGATTGTTCGACAGTGACAAAGAAAAATTATTTTTGCCCTTTTGTCGAGATTAAAATCTTCAATTCAAACCCTTTCTGTTGAATAAAAAAAAATAAAATGCAAGAGGGAGTGACAAAACATATTCACGACGCCAAGAACATCCGTCGCATCGTTGAAAGTCAGGAAGAAACATTGAGGAGTAGAATTTAATGAAACAACGAAAAATCCTTGATGTATTTTGTAATTCAAATATATAAGAACAGTTGGTTAAAATGGAAGGTATGACTCAACTCAACTAATCCAATGTGCAAGGGAAAAATCCAGAGTTTAAATAGAATGAGAAGAGATGGAAATATCATTACGTCTTGTTTTATTTTTTTTACGCGTTTCCATGACTATTTTAAAATTCTGTACTCGATTCAAAGGCATGAGATCACGTTCACCGCGTTTGATACTTCAATCTTTACCAAACGGAAAAAATAAAAAAAATAAAAAAAATAAACTAATTCTCGGCCCTGATTTTAATCACATCTGTACCAAGAGTCGATCATCAAAGTGGACTCGACGCCTGAATATTTATTGATCCACACAACTTTCAAAAACATAATAAGGAAGAGATTATATAAAGAAAATTGATCAATAATAATGATAAACACCCTCGGAAAAAGTAATGTAATAAAATTGCTGCTATGAAACATTTAAAAAGATCAAAGAAAATAATTTTCTACATGTTGTGTGATAATAAACGGACAACAATGAAGGTCGCTACAACAATATGCTGAAGCGCTCCAATTAACAACTCTTTGTTGTATCGAAATAGTATTATTGGACGATGGGCAATGCTGTAAAGCGTGCGTGTGTATTGAAACACCCCTCCTAACAAACGGAAAATGAAAGCGATAATGCTTTCGCCGAATAGACAAAATAAATCAAGAGGTATTGGATAGTACACGAGTGTGCAATTGCTGATGATAGTAACCCTCACAATGACATTATCAGTGCAGTATAGTATAAATTGAATAACAGTGAATATATGTATATGTGCATTGAGTGAATGTGAACTGAATTTGATTTGTACACACAGGAAATTGTTACATCCCATCCAGTACAATAATTTGATTCATTATATTTCAAAATTATATCGTTCATACTATTTTTAAACAATAATATTTTATTATTCGATATTTTAATATTGATAAAATAATTTTTTTCGAATTATTTCAATTGTTTCAACATTTTTATCACAAAATAAATGTAGCAGTAACTATGTGATGTGAATAATTACAAGGGAATAAAAATGTGAGGGTGGAAAATGATGAAAAAAAAAGAAAAAATTTCAACAATTTAATGATTGTTATTTGTTTAGGAAAACCAAGGGAACAATATCGTGTCACCGCATCAATCGTTGATATATATATATATATATACACCTGTATATTTATGTATTTATGCTGTACAGCACATATGTTTTGCCATATATGATTCATCGAACGGTAATTAAAGGACCAAATGTCGGCACCGGCTGTGTGCGAATAACCAATGGTTCGTGCGTGAGCATTGTGTTAATAACTGCATTTAATTTTACAACACCCACACAAATTGTAATTAAACACCAATGAATACAATTAAATTTTTATCCCACGCAAAAGCAGAAAAAAAATGCCATTATATAAAATAACAACTCAAATTTACAAATTAATCTATCTATAAAAAATATTTTACAAATGTAATGTAATTTTTTATTTTTATTCATCACTATATTTATATATTATTATTTTTTTCTATCACTCTACGTTTTTTATACGTATGTAATTCACGAGAGTACATATTTGATATGCACACCGTCACTCACTCACGACAAATGTACATTTCATGAAAATAGAGAGTACACGGTGGGAAATAAAATCGTAATATCGCGCTTTCTCAACTGCGTCATCAAAACATTTTCTCCCTTTGTAATGTTTACAATACAAAAACTAACCGCACAAATAACTTCACACTCAGTAACAGTCATAAACAAACATGACATTTTCATTTTCTGAATTAATATACGTACACTCATCCATGTAAACATACGACACGTAGTGTCTCGAATAAAGTGATGATTATCATTCTTTGAGTGTGCCATAGATTAATAATAATTCGTATCAACATTTTTGTTTATTTATTTGTTTGTTTACATTTAACTAAGGACATGTTTTATACTCAATATAGAAAGCAACAAGACAAAAATATATATTTTTTTTCTCTTTAAAATACTTCAACAAGTGAAAACTACTCGAGAAAATGCGAATCAATCTAGTACATAAGATCGTAACGCACGTGATGTAGTGACACTCCTCAAGAGTGGTGCTGTCCTTACCAGCATCTCGTGTGATTTACGTTTAGTTGTTCTATCCATATAACAAACATATAATGTCTGTGTTGAGAATTGGGACGATACACATTTTCGCACGCTCGCTTTTGAATCCCCGACGTGTTACCACAAACAAAAACACACACACACGCACAACCCTTGGGACAATCTTGAGTGAAATACGCCACTGTCTCTGTATATAAGAATTCTTATTGTATGTATATATAGATTTTTTTTTTTACCTGCATTTTATTTTATATTTATTCGAATTTTAAAAAATTCACAATGAAATTTTGGGAAGAAAGGAAAGAAAAAAAAATTCTTTTCTTCTTCTTTGTTTATTATGAGATACATATGAAAAAATTGTGCAGATTAAATCAATTTGAAATTGATGGATGGAAGAAGTGGTTGGTACCAGTGAGAAATTTACATTTGTAATAAAGGACTTTGTCCGCAAGATGTTAACTAGAGAATATACACAATACAATGAGAATTATAACGAGGAAAATGGGAGGATAGTGTGAGAATGACCGCAATGAGTCATAGATCACAATGGCACTATCCAACTTTCATGAACATTGGACTCATTTACGATGATAATTCTTGGTCAAGAGATCCAACTTGGTTCACGATATTTAATGGATAGATGAAAACTTCAACGCAAAACTTTGTGCACTTGAATTTACATGCATTCCATCAATTGTTCAATGTTTATGCATATACCACAAATGATATGTACTCATTGATCTGAGTTTAATGTACCAGTCAAAGTCAATATTCCCCAACAATTTTATTTCACGCAACTAATATAACGGTAAGTAAAACTTTTTTAGATAGAAAATAAATGAATATATATAAATTGTTTCATTTTGACTCAATGAAATGAATAATACGAGTATCATTGAAGAGAATTAAAGTTATATAGGATGAAAAACAAGTGACACAGCTGTCCAGTAGCCAAAAGCAATCATGGCCTTCACTATCCATGCGTTTTTCATCCAACACCTTCCAACGTTTGCCTCTCTTACTACTCAATCGAACTGGTCCCCCTCAGTAATCAGTGACTTTATTGGCACTTTGTGCCAACATCAGATCAGGTTTGTATCGACTTGTCTGCTTTTCTATATCACATCCTTCATCATTTCTCCCCAGCAAAAGTATCATTACATTGGATTATTGGCTATTCTTCAGAATAAATATCAATAATACAGCAACAGTAAGTTGAAGAAAACGAGTACCTTAGTCCTCTATATTCAGTTATTTTCATCATATACGATCAAAAAGGCAATAGAAAATAAGTATATAAATAAATTTTACAAGCAAAAAAAAAAATTAAAAAAAAGAAAAAAAGTAAAAATGTGATTTATCAAACGCCAGACATTACAACTTCTCTTTTACTCTTTGATACAAACATGAAGAGCATCAAATATATAGATGAAAGGTTTTCTCACAAGTTGCTCCGTCTACAATCATCAATTATCGTCAAAAAAAAAAAAAAAATATATAAATAAAAAAGGAAAGCTGTCACATGATGAAAGTGCCACGTTGTTAGGCGATGGGATTTTCATCTGTATCAGAGAGAGCCCAATGTCGTTGACGAACCAATTAAATAAATGACAGTAAATTGTCAAGAAAAAAAATGGGAGGGAGAAAAAAAAGATGGAAGTTTAAAAAAAAAAAAAAAAAGGCGAAATCTCTTCAGTCGAGTTGCTTGAACATGGAGAGCTTTCAATGTCGCCATTCCTTCCATTAACGCACTACTCACACACAATCGACTTTACATCCCCAATATATACAGATAAATCGTCACAACACTGTTGCGTTACCACTTCTGTCTCCCCCTCCCGCACCATATATAACTGCTACCAGCACGATCAGCAAGTCACCTCAATGTCGTTCTGCAAGAATTGTATTGAAATAAACAAAGGGTTGTTGGATATTTATATGTATAGAATTTTCTTCATCATTTTACCATAGACAGATTGTACTGTCGTTTTACTATTGTTTCAAACCACCGTCATTCTCCTCAATCTCCCACTCTCACTCTCTTTTTCTCTCTCTCTCTCGCTCTGTCTCCACCTCTCACAAACCCTAGATTAATTTTGAACGACAGCCTTTTACGCTGATAACAAGTTGAAAGTGACGCGACATTGCAAAAGACATTTGAATTATTGTATTATTCTCAAATTGAAAAGTGATTTTTTATATTTTAATTTAAAAAACATATTCAATACATATAATTCAAAGTCAAGTTGAATTAATTTTTTTCTATAAATAAGTTAGGAAAAAAAAAAAAAAAATGAAAAATATTAAGGAAATCAAGATTTGACTATGAAAAAAAGTAATAAGTAATTTGAGAAAAGACCAGAAGATTTGATACATATTTGTAGAGTCGATGATAAGTGAAGATAGAGATAGTTATTTAGTTCTATCCACTGGCTGTGTCAACATTATTATACCGCAGATTCCCAAGAGAGTAGTCGTGTACACATGGACAAGTAGCAAAAGCGAATAGATCAGAGACGTGGGGAATTTTTTTTTATTCTTTTTTTTTTTTAAATATGAATAAGATGATAGGGTGGTTGGGTGCAATGGAAAAAGTCATTATCCAAGAATATCCCAAAGGATTCAGAATACCACATTCATCTTTAGTCATCACTAAATCATTATATAACTAAAATCAAGCATTAAAATTTATAATGAGCACGGAAAATAAAAAAAAATAATAAAAATAAAAAAAAATAAAAAAAATGTGAAAATCTATGAAGAAACAAAAACTTCTTGATAGTGAAACAAAACAAAAAAAAGAAGAGATTTTTCTTTAAAAGACAGTAACTTAAGTAGTGAACTAGTCAGCAAGAGCGAAACTCAGAACGACGAGGATCTTTTGCACACGAATAAACGTAAAAGAAAATAAAAAGGGAAGGAAAAAAAAAAAAAAATTCGTATAGTTTCAACGGAAATTCTAGCGTGATGGAATGAAGAAGTGTCTGATAAAGAAAAAATAGTATTAAAAAAAAAATAATAATAATAATAAAGTACACGCAATAAAAAAAGAACAATAGGTGAAACGACAAATCAGACGGCGCCTTGGGGCTTCGTCTTCGTTGCTGTCACTGTTGTCGTAAAAGAAAAAGTCAATGTCCAATTGGGGATAGAATGTGAAAGAAAGTGATGTCTGTACAGTGTGAAATAAATGATATATATCATTGATAGATATATCGTGGTGATAAAAACAACAAAAAAAAAATTGATACAACTTGGAAAATTTCAATGCCAATGAATTATTAAATTACACTAATATGCTCATAATGATAAATTCATTTAGTGATACTCATCAGAATTAATGATAGCATTAGGAATATATATGAAAGTGTGTACGTATATAAATATCGATTATATCCTCGAGGGCAAAAAATTACACGTTCATGTCAAAAAAAAAAATTTTTCTTTCCTTCCCATACGTAAAAGGGATCTCACTTCGTTTCCTGAAGGGGAATTGAGGTTTCAGCGGTGAATGGGCTAGCAAGTACGTAAATTGTATCGTCGCGGATGCCTCAAGACCCAACTAGCAGGATCCTTGTTGAAGGGATGACCGGCCAATTAGCCTTTGTAGGACTCTTGATAGAATTCCAACAGTTCAACAACTTCGACATAAATGTAAAGAAATTTTTTTTACAACGAAAAAAAAAAAAAAAAAAAAAAAAAAAAAGGAAAAAATTCTATACAAATTTCATTCGTTTAATTTTCGATCCACTGGTGATAATTTTAAAATAAAAAATTTCATAAAATTTTATATAATCGAATACAATAATTCGCCAAGGAAAAAATTAAGAATTAAAATTGTATTGAAATTAATTGGAATACAGTAAAAAAAAAACGTAAAGTTGATAAAAGAAATAAGATACAAGTAAAAAATATTGTCATTGAACATATTTTTTTTTTTTTTTTGTAAGAAATTTTCAGTCGATAAATGTGTGGTAGCATCCACCGGCAAATTCCGTGTCGGTGTTATCACGTCGGTAGAAACTCTCTCTTTGCAACATTCACAGTCATGCGAGCTTGCACGCAAGCTCGTTTGAAAAAGAAGATACCTGCCTTTATCTCAGTGGGAAATACAAAGCGATTTAGAGTAGGATGACCATGATAACGACAATGTGACCTGTTCAACCATACTATATACGCCCACACGAGTCTCTGTGTTTATCTTTGGATGTTACGATCACTCAAATGAATATTTCACCGGTGTAGATAAGACACAAAAGTAAAAATAGAACGAAATTTTTTTTTTTTTTTTTTTTTCGACTACTTTTAGCTACATTGATCCTCGGGTTGAATTCTCAAGAGTCCGAGTTAAAGATTAAAGGATCAACTGATAAAAAGATATAAGAAGAACCTGGAAAATCTTTCGGCAGTTTTCCACGACTAAATCACAAAGGTGATTGCTTTTGTCAATGGATCGTAAGAAAAATAAAAAAGATCACACAAGAAGATTGTACTTTAATGTGTTGATGAAAATTAGAGATTGTAAATTTAATGAATAAGGGAATGATAGTAAAAATATGTATTTAATTGAATTTTATTACTGCCAATCATTTTTGATGTTGTAATTTTTATTGATCGCAGTTTTTGACACTGATTGACATTGGGATTGAACATTCTGTAGGATATAACGATGAGCCAATTTTTTTTCTTTTTTTTTTTTTTTCATGTGGGTGAAAAATAATCAAACTACATAAAAATATTATATGAAGTAAAAAAGAAAAAAAATTCATTTCAATCAGTCCCTGAATCGAATTGCTCCCTCGCGATACGTATTCCATCATAGTGATGTACTTATCAAATTAATAATAAAAAACTTTACGAATTGTCGAATCTCTAGTTGATCCTCCGTATTAATATTTTATCCCAGAGTAGACAGATATGAAGATACTTTGAAAAAAAAAAAAAAAAAAAAAAAAATTGTACCATCCAATATCATGATATTCACTTAATAATTTAAAAAGGAAAAAAAAAATTATTTATCGAAGGAAAAAAAAATATATAAACGTCTTAATATGTCAATTAAAATGAATGAATAAAAATTGTATTGCACTGATCAGGTTGAAAACTTGAAGAACATCGGACATCCTTTTAATTCCAGCGTCGATAGTCTTACTGTCATGTCGACACTACACTCAAGCGGCGTATCCGTTCACTTTAGAAGCTGTCTCGAGTTCAAGAGGAGGTAAAAGTTTTCTCAACTTTTACAGAAAATTGTGGAGCCCATAGAGTTGGTGAAAAGAAAGAAGAATAATGTAGCGTAGAGTGAACTGTAAAGCCAGGGATCTTTTATGGTCCTTGCCAAGTGAAGGAGTGCAAAAATGGTCAGTCGGATATGGATAAAATTGTCGAATTGGAAAATAGATGAAACACAACATTGAAGAGTTCCATTATGTGGAATTGAAATGGTCAAAGATAATAATGAGTTGAGAAACAAAAAAATAAAAAAAAAAACATAAAACATTTTGCCTCGTTAGCAATTTCAATGAAATGAAAATAATTGGAGAAAAAATGATATATTCCACGGGAAGAAATTATTATAATATTATAAAAGATGAATGTTGCTTTGTATTGATTGGAATTGAAGTAGAGTATTGAAAACCCATGCGGTTTTTCATTTCAACGAGAATTAAATCACCGAGGAAATTGAAATTCCATTTGAAGCTGATACAATATAAATTCTTTATGATTGAATAAACCAATATTTTCGGTAGACTCATTCATTCACAACTTTATTTAACCTGAAAAATATCTTGCCTGCTATAAAATAGCATAATAATTATTCTATTACTGAAACAAATATCAAATTCTACTGATGTCTCAAAAGAAATATTTAATTTTTCTGATAATAAATAAATATGAGAGCACTGATATTATTATATTTTAAATAAATCTCATGATATATTTCACATTGAATGAATAATTGACGATGTCATGATGAACAAATTATTACATGTAAAATAAAAATAGTTAGAATTGAATAGATATATATTTATATATATATTGAAATAAACATTAAACTTTGGTCGCTCACAAGAGAAAAAATTAATTTGAATAAAAGCTCACGGAACAAATGAAAAAATTATTATATCAAATTTAACGAAGCACAAATTAAATATGAACATCGCTATAAATGAAAATAGAAAAGATATTACAACACAAATGAACCAGGGCAGGTAAACCGTGAGAGTCCAGTGGTTCTCAATTATTCTCATCCAGATAGCGATCGATCAAATCCTCTCCACTACTACACCCAGATGAATGTTTCCGTTAATCGAATTGGTTTACGAGCCACTCCCAACTAACTTTACAAAATTTACTAAATCGAATTCTCCATTCATTGTTATAGCAAAATATCTCGGATGTAATGATCATATAATTTATATTGACAATATATTATTAAACTAAATATCATAAATTATCAAATAATCCGTTTTTCAATGAAAATATACTCAGTGTGTGCAGCATGAATGAATGGTCTTTGACCTCGTCAATTTTCTCTATTGAACTTGGTTCCCCAGAATCATTTCTCTTTGGCTGTTATTTACAAACATGATTTATGTTTGACTTTACTTTCCATTTCATTTTATTCTTGCTATATGAAAATTGTGTGTGAATAATTGATTTATATAGGAGGTCGATTAAATTGAATACTGATTTATATGCCAACTAAAATGCAAAATTCCATGAATTATAATGGAATGATATATTGAAAAGTTTGATTAACTGAAGAAATGTGAATTTATTTATTTTTTTTTGGACTTATTATTATTATTTTTTGTTTTTTTGTTTTTTTTCAACTCGTGACAGTTTCTAAAGGACTTAAAAAGTCTATAATATAAAAGTTTGCAATTTCTGTAGAAAATATGAAGTTGCATCAGTTTAAAATTTCATAAAATTTTTCCACGATGAAAAAACCACCTCTAGATAAATTGAACATCGCTTTAACTGATTCAATGAAATATTTGTGAATCGATTTTTTTTTTTTTTCTTTTTTCGTTCAAGAAGAAAAATGAGTTTTTTATTTGATACACGTGAATAAAAAAGAAATTAATGGATTTCAATACAGATAATACAAATTTATAACGATACTTTTCTTTTTTTTTTTATAAATAAATATCATTAAATAAAATTTGACATTAATCTGAAACATGAATTATAAATTATTTGTCTTTCAGATGAGTGAATGAGGATGTAAAATTTTTCAGAAACTAAATTTTTTTCATCAAATATAAGAGCACTATCCACGACTTACAGATCTGTGCTTGTAATCCTCATATAGAAACTGGCGAGTGTTCTGTACGTATTATCACACTATGGAGAAACAAAAAAAAAATATGTGTGTATATCGATTGGCTCAAAATTGACGTTGTCTAACTCAAACATCAAATCAAAAAGTTAACGAATATTTAATGTTTCTCCGTACACTGTAAAATACTGAATCGAAAATATAAATGAATTCATATTGGAATTTGTACTCAATATTTATTTATCTGTCGCAATATATTTGAAAAATAACAAGTGAATAAATTTAGATAAACTTCCTCATTGCAATAAAATAATATTGAAGATCAAAATCAAATTTTTTCTTGATACTATTCTATCACATTTTGATACCAACTTTTAATGCATCATGACGATTTTATGATAATATTTAGTATCATGTCTAAAGGAAATCAAACACGTCATTTATCGCAGATATAAAAAATTTATGAATCGCTAAACAATAAAGTAGATCAATTGATTTAAAAAATTTTATCATGCAAAAATCAATGTTGATATCTAATCTCTCTTCATTCGTAACTGCGTGAAACTGCATTCTGATTTGAAGCAATACTTTATTTTCATGATTGTTGAAATGCATTTCTGCATGATATAAATATGCAGCGATAATTTATCATTGTACAGTTATAAACAATTCGAAATCGAAGAATAATCATGAAGACAATATTAATTTTTCTCGGTGTATTAACATTCACCCAAGGTAAATTCAATTTTCACTGTTAATGAGAAAAATTTATCAATTCATCGTACCATAATTTTCATTATAATAATTAAATATTCATTTAATTTTCTAGCTCGTATAGTTCCACGTATTTTTTTTAGTCGTATTGTTAACGGAGAAGATGCTGAACCCGGTGAAATTCCCTATCAGGTAAATGAAAAAAGAAAAAAAGAAAAAAATCATATCGAAATTGTGGAAAAAATATTAATTAAAGTCACTTGGTGTTTCAAAAATTCAACTGCAGCCTTTATAATATTTTTTCATTCACGTTTTAGGTATCACTTCAAACAATTTATGGTTTTCATTTTTGTGGTGGCTCAATATTAAATAAAAATCATGTCATCACTGCAGCTCATTGCGTCGATGGGTGAGTATTAACAGTGAAATAAATTATTATAACACAAAATAATATATAGAAAAAATAATTGTACCATCTGATGGAATAAAATTTCAATTTTAAGACAATCTGCCAACGCAATAAAAATCATTGCAGCTACAATTGATCTGACCAATCCTAAGTCTACTCACCAAGCAGAGAAAATTATTGTTCATACCGATTACAATCCATCCGATTCATGGCGTAATGATATTGCTCTTATTAGAGTCAAAACTGAATTTGTAATAACATCAGTCTTGAACTATGTTCCCTTACCATTACCAAATCAAGAAATCCCTGCTGATTCAGTCGCTGTTGTATCTGGATGGGGACGTTTATGGGTAAATAAATAAAGACTCTATTCAATTATAATGAATAAATTGATCTGCATTGACGTTAAATATCCAATTTTCTATTAATAGCAAGGTGGAAACACTCCTAAAGTTCTCCAGAAAGCTGAAATCCTAATTGCGGCACAAGACTATTGTCAAAGCGTGTATAGCGAAGGTGGATATGACATTCATAATACTCATATTTGTGCTCATGATCCCATTGAAGAAACTGGTTCATGTCACGTAAGTACTCAAGTAAATTTACATGAATAAAATCATTCAACGAAAAATAATATAATATTGAATTTTCATATTTCCATTTATTATTTTATTTATTACTTTATTTATTCATTTATTCATTTATTTATTATCATTATTATTATTTCATTATTTTCATTTTATTTTTAGGGTGACTCTGGTGGTCCACTAACTGTCAATGGCAAACTTGTTGGACTCGTATCTTGGGCAATGGGCTGTGCACTCACTGATTATCCTACTGTGTATACTCGAGTACCTGAATTTTTAGATTGGATTGAGACAAATGCTATTTAATTGATCAATCTAAAATTATTCAATACAATCTGATGACTATTTTCTATAATGTTAACATAATAAATTAATTAATTAATACTCAATCTTATGATCAATATCCTGACATGGAAATTTCTTATCAATAACTGTTTCGATGTATTGCTCGACAGTCAAATCCGGATATGTCAACGATGATATTGCACAATGTACTGTATACGGAAAAAAAAAAAAAAAAAAAAAAAAATCTTTATCTAATCTCTCTCCATTTTGAATTGAAATTTTTTTGTCTCGAATTCCATCTGGCTCTCATCATTTTTATATCATACAATAATGAAGTTCATCACGAATTTGAATAATATTAATAAAAAAAAAAAAAAATAGACTTAAATATGTTATGTATATTTAGGAATGATATTCTAGAAATTTTGATTTAATATTTTTTTTTTTTTTTTTGTAATCATTTACTCGAAAATATTTATGAAAATATACAAATAACTGATAGAAAAAAATTCCAATGAGAATTATTTTCAACGTTACAAAAAATTGTTTAGATTATTTGCGTATCAAAATGCATGTGTGTGTATGTGTGTGTATTAGCACGTGAGAAGAAAGGCCATTGAATGAAAAAATAATAATGAGAAACTTTGACTACAACGTAATCGCTTATTTATCCAAGATCAACAAAATTACCATTATCGTGATATTACTATTCATTTTCTTCGCATACCCATCAAAAGGTACTGTCCAGTATTCAAAGAATCACATGAACTCACAGCAAAGCCTGTGAGACATGAATAATATCGAACATCACAGTATTCATGTATATATATATATAATCGATATATTGAAATTCATCAAAGTTTTTGGAACCAAACGCCAAAAGCAGATAGCGCACATTCAATAAATTATAAACGTAGTATTTATTGAATGACACATAAAATATTCAACTACTAAAATCAATATTTCAAATATTGTCTTTAATGTATATTAATTTTGTATTCATGAACAATTTAATAACACATCCAAAATGTTTGAAGATAATTCCTCAGTGTAAGAGTATTTCTGATGAGTCACCAATAAACTCTTGGAAACTTTGGGCATTTATTGATATACAAGGATCCTTTTGAGACGCTACATAAACGTGCATGCCTACCTGCAGGTTCAATAAGATATTATCAGTGAGATTAGGATGTAGATAATGCGACAGTAAAGGACGTTGCACCCAGCTGAGTCAAGCAACCCTTTCTCATTGGTTGTATATTCGATAGAGTTTACACAGAATCCTGTTGGGTGGGATGGCGGGTCAGCTGTGCGCAACGACCAAGGATCAATACAACACATGCAATCTCACGTGTTGCTCTCATTTTTGTTCTTTACTCTCCCTATACCCAGATAATATTTTTTTTCCATTGCTCTCATATCGATGAAAAACTTTTCAAACGCTTTAAGTAATTTGAAAAATATTTGAGAAATTTTATTGTAATTTTAGAACTATTAAAAATTATTATATTGATAATTGGATCGATTTCGTGGTGGAATTTAAAGTAGATATTTATTGAGGAAAAAAATATGAAAATAAATTTCGAGTAAATTTCATAATAAATCCACTATAATATTATTGCGCATGGTATTTTTAAGTTAATGAAATATTTACGAGATGAGTTTTTGTTTCTGTTATTACAGTTTAATTCGTTGACGTGAAAGTTTAATGACAAAAACGACATTGCACAGACGTGATATTATTTGAGTATAGAAGTTAATACTGAATAAAAAAAAAAAAGTAAATAAATAAATAAATAAAAAAATCGTAATTCTTTGTTTTTATTGTAAATTTTAACGTCAATATTTGTCACTCCCAGATATTTTTATTCTTAGTAAAACCTCAGTGAAATTCTCTCCAATACTTTTTCTTCCTTCACGATGAAATTATTCCCTGAGGATTTTTTATTTATATAAAATGCAAAGAGTGAACCTCATCGATCTGCCCTTTATTGAGATGCACATGCAATAAAACTTGCCATGAGTCCACAAATGGTAAACGTGACTGGATCGGATACTTCTTTGTATGATAGAAGATTTTTATAGCTAAGTAGAAAGGGCCATTGTGGTCAGACAAATAACGAGCGTTTGAATACAACCCACCCTAAGATAATAAAAACCATTCAATATGAATTTTGTGTTACTCAATCAAATGTATATAAAAACCAATATCATGTCGTTTTTATTTTTATCAAAAAATTTTATTCTATAAAATGAAATAAATATTAAAAACGATTGACTAAATTGCACGAATTTCTTTCAAATTTCCAACGAGGAAAATTAAACAGAAAATTAATAAAATTCAGGTCAGATTTGAAATATTAATATAATTATTTACAATTCAGTAAATAAAAAATATAACAAAAAAGTAAAAATAATTAACATTTCAAAAAATTTATATAATTCGATAGAAAATTTATTTATGAAGGTAAAAAAAAATTTTTTCTTTTTTTTTTTCGTTTTTTCAACAATATTTGTGCAATGCAATGAAAAATAAAATATTCCTCTCTCGTATCCAATACAATCCTTCAATATCTTTGATGAATATACAACAATACACTAACACAAATCTAAAACATGTGCGCATCCAACGGGAGAGAAACATTTTGCATTAACAGATGAATGCATCCGTTCAACAGTGAACTCACGTTTACGTATGTAGCAAAGTGATTTCACACTTTTCACCCATAAATTCAAACACAAAGTTAATTCTATATATTTACAAACTGATAAAAATTCAATCAACACATGAGTTATAAAATTAATATTGTCAATAATCATGTCATTTATAAGAAAATTCAATTACCGTGTGTATGACTTCTTTCAAAATCACATCACACAACCACTTGATACTTGAAATGTTCTCAAGTCGAGGATTTGTTGGAGATACAAAAAAAAAAAAATGTGAGAACAATAGCGCCCCTACTTACAAAGGTTACTAAAACGAGGGAAACTTTCCCAATTGTAGCAAAAACCCAACTGGTTTTTTTTTTTTTTTTTTTTTTTTAAGATATACAACCTTGAAAAATATTTGACTTTGATGTCTTTATTTATATGTATAAATGGAATATGCGGCACCATTTCATTCCTTTTTCACTCAAATGTACTGTTTGGGATAATTTTTAGTATTTGAAATATTTATTTCTTGTGTTTATTCAAGTTTGCAGAATCATAAAACAGCTTTTGAGTCAAAAAGGGGAAAACAAAAAAAAAATTGGCGCTATCATATAAAAATGTGGGGGACGAAATAAACAAAAAAAAAAAAAAAAAAGGACAAATGAGTGGAAACAAAAGAGACTTCACAAACGGGCGAACAGTGACAGCAGTGAGGTATTTCATGAAAAGGTAGATTGCAGACACGACCTATCTAATGGGCAATAGTTTGTATTTACAATGCTAATGAAATTTTATTTCCGTTTTTGCTTTTAAAAATTCCCTTTTTTTTTTTTAATTTTTTTTTAATTTACCATTCATTTTTATATGGCACGCGATGACTTTATCTGTTGGACGATGGCAAAACTAAAATTAATTTTTTATTTTATTTCATCAACATTCCACATTTCCACATTGGACGACATCGTTTTGAGAATATAAAAGGATTAGACACTGTGAGAATATCACGTAAATACAGAGAAATAAAATATCATGTTTCCTTCATGGTAATTAAAATCATGAAAAAAAAAAAAAAAAAAAAAAAAAAAATTCTCGGATATATGCACAATAAATTTCTTTTGGTAACAAAAAAAGCACAAAAAAGCTCCAGCTCGAAAAAAGTTTCGAAATACACTATACAACATTCGAATATATGTAGGGTATGTCTACTTTAAGAATATAATTGAAATAGCTCCGATCACAATCTTCCCCATCTTTAAGTCATATCAGAGTTACTTTTTTGTCCCCCAGGCTATTTTCATTTGACACCATCGTCTCATCCCATGCACACGAGCTTTATCACAGGCGCCACGACGAATCTTAGTCACCACCAGAAGTTTGACGTGTCTCTGACCCAATTTTTTAAAGAAAACCTTTCAATCCGCTTGAAAGAACCCTGACTGAGCTATTTCATCACAATGAGTATCGAAAAATCACCCTGAATTTCTATAAATTATCTCACAATCGATAATAATTAAATTGATTGAAACTTAAATTAAAATGAAAAAAAAAAAAAAAAAAAAAAAAAATTAATAATGATATTAATAATAAAGAATAGATTGAAATAAATAAAAATTAAGATTAGACAAAATATATATGAATAATAATAAATTATAGCTCGATAACCATTTCAGGACGACACTATTCCTGCGCGACAGGGACTAAGGTAAGCGGTCAATAATTCCGTTGATGTAGGGGTAGGTTAGCGACTCCGCGAGTTTATACATATATCTATGTATTTACCAGCGCCAGTTACTACTTTATGGAGAATCATACAGAGACTGTATAGAGAGGGTGTGAAAATGATGAAATTGTCGTGAAATACCGACACGAATAATAGGCACTTCACCTTCCTAACCAACATCCCGTGATCACAATTCAGATGATGACCAATAATATATTATTATATTTGTTATCCCGCAATAAAAGTGGGTCATCTCATTGTGTACAGATTTTTCTTTTTTTTTTTTTTTCTCTCTCACAATCTTTTTCTATATCAATGACGATAACATTATTGGTACAATAAACGATTTCCCATAAGGAAAATGGTTGTACATGGGTAAATTACTGATGGTCTATTGTATCATTTTTTTTTTTTTTTCTTGACAATACTTTAGGGACAATTTCCCTGAGGAATATCAATTCAAATGTATTCAATATTAATCGAACAGTCGTGGATTATTCTACACGCTCTAGTATTTATTATTGTGCAAAATATTGTAAGTGGAAAAATAAGATACTGAGAATAAAATTATTTCTGCATTAAATAATAAAAAAAAAAAAACATATAAAATATTGTCTATATATGCAGTAAATTCAAATATTTCCACCTTAACATAACATATCGCCTCTTTCATCGAATAGTTAAATATTTTATTTCATTTTTTTATTATTTTTTTTTTTCCTCCTTCATATCTCACATTCTCAGGTAGATTTGATCGACGTGAAATGTAACTCTGGTATCTCGACAGCCTATGAAATATTGAGATACATATAATGCATAGAGTGTGTGTGTGTGTGTGTGTGTCTGTGTGTACGGATATGTATAAATATTTATACATGGATTCGTATGGTTGAAAAATTTTGAAATACGAAGATCCAGGTATGGATAGAAAAGCTCTTCATGATGCATGACAAAATTCCTTATGCATAAAACAAAGAGATAATCTCATTTATTTTGGCTTTTATTATGTATAAACGTGTCTTATAGGTATGTCAGTGTAACCAACGAGCATGAAGATGAATTACAGAATATTCACCAGACCGCAAATGATTTTAGCAACACAATTTCATCTCAAAGACTATTAGTTTCCTCAAGATATTCCCAAGGAAGAGTCATTCAAAATGAAAAATTCATGAGACCCTCAAAGGAATTGAAGAAAAATAAAAAACTGAAATGAAAATAATTGCATGATTGTTAATTTTTCATGTAAAATAAATATTTGACTAACCTGTTTACGAATTGGTGTGGAACACTCATCCTTCGTTCTTTCGAATCTCTCGAACTTGAAGCTATTGCTTCGATAGAGCTCATTATCACTCTGCTGACGTCGACATAATCTTCTAGTGAGCGCACGCGGCTTGCAGGGTGCACATTCCGTTGCCAACTCCCAATGTAATCGTAACATAGCGAGTTCAGCAGTGCATCTTGCCATCGCGCAACCAGCCCGTCTCACGCGATACTTGACACGCTTAATGCGTCCTTCAGAAGTTTTTGAATGGCTACACGGTTGATTTGTACAATCGCACGTGCGTCGAGTACGACGTGCTTTAATTGTGTGGGCACAGGGTTTGGCTTCGCATCCACAGCCATCAGTGCCATCAATTGAATGCGAGCAATTTGGATGGTCGGGACACTTGCATGAAATTTCATGATTATTGGGATTGTGAATTCGGGGAGGCATTGGTGGTGCTGGTAATGAGAATGAACCTTGGGGACGACGTCGTGATACACCTGAGGATGAGCTGTGACGACACGGTCGCTCGGTGCAATCACATCTGCAATCAATGGAATAGATTTTCATAATAAAAAAAAAAAAAAAAAAAAAAAAAAAAAAAAAATCATTTTCACATTTTTTTTTTCCAACATTTTGTAATATCTGATAAATTTTATCCAATAAAGAATTTCCATTTTTTATAAATTATTATTAAGGAAAATAATGGGATAAATAGTAAGGGGTGTACCATTTCAATTTGTCCACGCAATAAAATTTTATGTTGAACTTCGCCTTGATAATATTCTGGTGCAACGAGTCACATGATTTGGCACACCACACAACAACTTGCACTCTATTTCTCATATGCTAATCTCTCAAAATATTGGTGCATGTATATAAATATATGAATATATTTTGGTAAAGAGCATATTGTGGAATTTAAAAATTTTTTGTGTAAAATATTTCGATTTTTACGAGCCACTTACAAATATATAATTTCATTTATCATCTACGAAATTCAAATCTTTCATTATTCTCTATTATTTATTTTTTTTTTCTCTCCTGTAGTAAAAAAAAAAATTATTTACTTCAATATGAAATTTATGATAACAAAGTGACATCTATTACAAAATATATATTTGAAATTAAATGCAAAAATATCATAATTTACAATTATTAATATTAATTTCAAGGGTTGGGATTAATGATGTTTACCTTCTAACCCTACGAGAGGAGGGTCGAATTATATGGGGACACGGTTGTGACTCTGGCGGGCAGTCGCAGCTGATGTTTGAAGGCCGCGTGCGTCGTACGCGGATAAGAACTGGATGAACTGGACATGGTTGAACTTGACAGGAACAAACGATTGTTTGTGGGCCATGAGACTTACGTCCACCACTACCACCACAACGTTTTGTCCGTTGATCCACGTGTAATTGACATGGTTGAGTAGAACAGCCACAACGTACGGCTGTACCTCGACGACCAGCGCTTTGTACCCGTCTCCACACCCGCTCCATTCAACGACCGGCGTGCCACTGACATCACAATGTCCCACTCCATCTCGTACAAACTCGGTTCACCCCGACATCCCTCGGGATCTCCCGTAAATGTTCGGGCCAACAAATTTTCGAAACATCCCACAATGCTGCCAAGACCTCCCTGCATAGGTCTTTTTCCACTAGCTGATATTCAGGCAGGATATAGTATCACACAGAGCACTATCAAACTGTCTAGACTAGTTATAGCCATTCACATTCGTAATAAATTCAGAATTAATTTCTATCGAATATACGATCAGCTCTCCCATTTAATTCACATAAATAATTATAATTAACGTACAAATATGTTACAAACGTGTGCAAATGCGATCAACTTGATCGTGTATTCAACACCGAAGCTGCAAATATTTGCTGTAATATCCGAGGTATATTTTGTAGATCCATGCACACGAATGCTCTACCCGATGGCATCTTTTGCATTACCCTGTATGAGAGCGTGAATTTATCAATTGAAAATGATTATTAAAAACTGTCAATTAATTAACGGTTTTCACATGTACTTACCTTGTGGCTTGATCACCCAATGAACCGATAAAAATAGCATAGGCATTTACTTCAGGTGATGAAGTCAATAACTTGCCAAATTCTTGGGGTGGGATACCATATCGTTCTAAATTTGCATCAGATAGTACAACAACAATTGATTCATCGGTGCTTTCTTCCGCTAATGTTGCAATTGCGTGTTGAGTTGCCTCGAGAGTGTGATCGCCCGAAATACAGAACTGCGAATGAGCGTGCATTGTCTAAAAATATTTAAGATAAAACAAAAAAAAAAAAAACAAAAAAATCAAGTAGATTTATATTATAAAACAAAGATGAATGTGCTATTAAAATAACAATTCCACGTACTTTAATCACTTCAAGTCTCTCTTTATTATCCGCGGGCGGTTGATTATGATCTACAAAAAGAATGTTGTACTTATCACCAGAATGACCCACAATATCGTATTGAAATTTTCCCTCATAGCCGGAGAACGCCTCCATCACCATCACACATGCCTCCAATTCACGATCAAGTCTACCATCGTAGCCATTGAATCTGTACATACTTCCGGACACATCAACAACGAGTTTCAATCGTTTTGGTTTCAATTGTGGCGCACCAATTTCCGGTTCTTTTTCACTTCGTCGACGGTATATAGTTTTTTCACCTGTCAATCCTTCAATTAATTTTGTATCATCTAATTCACCCGATGTTTGATGCCGTAACCATTGACGTTCATTACTTTTAGCTTGAAGACTACCCAAAATTACACGTAATGTCTTTATTTGCTTTGATACTGCATCGCTAAATTGTGAATATACTTTATGATCATATTCACTCATACGAATATCTTTTAGTCGTTGTTTAAATGCCCGTATTCCCATTTCACGCGCAGCTTTCTTAACATGATCAGGAACTGAATTTTTTTCTTCATCACTCAATTGATGAACCGTATGACCTGCATCGAGGCGATATGGTCCACCTTTACCTCCTAAACCAGCAGTATCTCGACCTAGAAAAAAATTTATATGTGAAAAAAAATTTATTTCAAAATAATAATCAAAAAATGATCAATACTATATAACTGAATAAATAATCGTACCTCCAGTACCACCCGCCCATTTATTACCACCTACATGTGGTTTATTATCTCGGTCAATTTTTCCATGCTTGGGTGCGGTTGTATCTAATCCAGAATATCTCTCTTTGGTTACTTGAAGATTTTCGTTGTCTGAATCAATCATTCTACGCCACTCAAGTAAAGATTTTTCAATGTGGGTTGGTGATGTTTCCCATAATTTCACACCGCCCATTATGTCTACAGATACTAATCCATGATTTGAAATTGGAGCAATATAAATAGGTAATTCACGAGGATATAACCATTGAATTTTTTCTGGTACATTGGACATTCCAGGAATGGGCAGATAACGAATTTTTCCATTAACGACATCAACAATTTCTAAATAATTATGTATACCACTTTCTTCACCATTATGTATTGTCGCTTCATTAGGAATATTTTTGGATGGTAGAACTCTGATAATTTGTCCATTATTATTTACAATTGATTCACTATTATTACTTCTAATTCTACCATTTCGTGGCCACACATAAATTTCATTTTCTGAATCGAGTGTGGGGAATCCAACGATAATAGTTGCATACGTGACATCGCTGGCTAGAAGTCTATTAGGCGAATCAATATTTTGTTTCAATGCTTGAAACAAAATATTTTTATCCAAATTTTCAGTACAACTGTTTGTAACTAAGCCAATATTCATTGGTTGTTTAACAATTATTTCTATTTGTCGTAATACATTTGGGCATGGCGATGAATCATTGAATTTTTCTAAAATGAACCGTCCGTTTGATGTAGTTTGGATTAAAAATTTTTCCGGAGACGACAATACAACAGACTCAATCTCACATGGTAAATGCATTGAATATGCATTCATATTTTTCAAATCTAATATTTCAATTTTATTTGCTTGTGGTGTATAAAAAACTGCTTGATTGTGTGACATTATCAAATCTTTCAACAATTTCCATTTGGATATTTTATTCCCAAATGCTTTTGATAGTCGGTCACCAGCAGATTCTAGAAATGTAGAAAATTGGACGATTCTCCCAATTCCCTCTTCTACGTCCAATGAAATGAATGTGTTAGAATTTTCTTCGTAAATCCAAAGCTTTCCCATGTTATCAGGAGCAATTGTGTATTCTGGTCGTTGAATTCGAGGCGGTCCTAGGAGACTCTGGATCAATATTTGATCTACATTGTCCGAGGTTGGTGTCATTGTTGAGATACTTATAGGCTCAGTTTTTAACGCGTGAATTTTATCGTCACTCCCATCATCTTTTACACCTTTTGTTACTGCAACAGCACCAATATATCCGAATTCACCACGTGGAATATTCCAATAGGTTTGCATTTCTGTGAACCACGCTGATCGCGCCTCTACACGATCTAAACGATCCATTTTTCGCTCGAGATGTATTGGTGCCTTGAATTTTACCGATCGTTCTTGAACTGGTATTGTCACTCGCTCTTGTGACATACTCCAACTTCCACCATGTATGGATTCAGGTAAAGGAAAGCTGAAAGGTAGAATTGAAAAAAAAAAAAAAAAGAAAAATCAATTTTAATGATTTTATTCTTTATAAATATAATTATTTAAAAGTACAAAATTCACTGTACATGTATAATAACGATTATTAAATCTTACTCCTTTGCTAAAGCGATATTATTTATATTCGTTCCAATAGGAATGCCATGTTTGTGAAGAACTCTTACTAACGTATCAAAAACTTCCACCGTGTATCGATCAAAATCAAAAACATTTTGTACAACATGAGAAAGTGGCTCATTTGGGAATTTCTGGAAAATATTATTTACAAATATAATCAAATGATGATTTTTTTATTGTTATTAATAATTACCTGTAAATGTTTAACAATATTGACAACTTCTCGAGTAGAGTATGGATAAGAAACTAAACCTTGATCAGACATGTTTCTTAATTCACCAAAAGCCCGAACAAGTTTTTGTATAATTTTATCATCAACATCAGGACCATATTGTTTTAACAATGAAATTTCATCATTAAAATTTGGATTATCAACGGAATGTGTGCTGAATAAATCGCCTAATGCTCCAAAAAAGTCGTTACCAAGGAATGGGAATCCTGGTCGATTCGCCAATACAATCATTCGGAAATCCGGATGAATTACAATAATATTTGGATCATTATTAACATTTTTTAATTGTGAAACAATACGTCGACCATCAGACAGAATCATTTCCCCATTTTCAGCTAAAGTCTAATGACATGAAAAAAATAATTGAAGGAAAATTTTTCATTCATTAAAAAAATGGTGAAAAAAAAAAAAAAAAAAAAATACCTTCAGTATACAAGTCACGTGAGTTGGTGCTTTATCTGCTTCATCAATGATGAGAACGTGTCCTAACTTGGCAGCTTGAACCAGAGGAGAATCCTCATAAACAACTACACCATTACGCACCATTGGTTGAAGTGTCAAGGTTTGTACAGTTGTATCTCGATGCAGTTGAATGTATTCACGTGGTCTATTCATCAACTGTAATAATCGATCAACAATTTTATTTTTTCCAACTCCTTGATTACCGACCAATAACAAATGTTGGCCTAATATAAAATCTTGCATTAATTTTTCCAATAATATAAGATGTTGAGGCACATCATAAAATAATATATCAGGTACTTTCGACAATGCCGTTGTTTTATAACGATCAATTGTCGTTTGTCCTATTGTGATACGATCATCATCAACGATACATTGGATTTGTTCATTGGATTTTATTTTAACAGGATGAATACCCATTTGTTTCATAATATCTTCAAGTGCTTGTTTTGGTATCGCAGGTAAAAATCGAGTAAGACATGCCCGATTGATTGAATCATAGGCATCATCACTTGGAAATTTGGACATTCTTTCGGCAATTCTTAATAGCTGGCGAGTACTTAATGATCCAGCTAGTGATTGCAATGTGGGATCTTTAGATGATCTCAAAGTATGAGCCAATTCAATAATTTTCAATAATGCACCACTCAATTCTCCATACTGTGAATAAATTAATTCTTAAAAATTTGAATTGAAAATATGTAAATTTATGAATATAAATATTAAATAACCTTCGATTTAATTATGTGAATCTCTTCAGATTTTTTTAATGGTCGCATCTCGTGAAAATTGAATAAACTCAACAACTCGGAATTAAGCCATTGAGTTGACGATGATGTTGATGGTCCAATAGAAGGTGGCTCTGCTAGTGCAACTATTCTGAATGATGGATGAATCTGGAAAATCCCAGAATTCATCATATCTTCATCAGTTTTTTGATATTCAGATTTTATTTCTTCATATATTTCGGTTTTCATCAATCTCTTTCCATCATGCAATTGAATCTCACGATTTTGAATAAGTCTATAGAGTACTGCCAATGTACTCGGATGTACTCGATGAATACCATCGAGAATAGCTAATTTTCCATTCAATGCTGCCACAATGAGCGCTGAGTCTTTCCAAATTGTGTCTCCATTAGACATTGTTGTGCGTTGTTGAATCAAATCTCTCGAAGTCATGTCCTACAAAAAAAAAAAAAAAATTATTTTTCAACTATATCCGCGTTTATGGAAGAATTTTTTATGAATGTTAAAAAAAAATTACATTGTAAAGAACAATTGGTTCCACTTCATATCCCAAATCGTGTGCTAATTTATTTACAATCGTTGATTTTCCACAACCTTTTGGTCCAACAATACAATAATCAGACGTTAAGTGCGACAGTACCATGTCTGTTAACAAATTATTTTGATAATCTGTTTGTACATATGATTCCGAATCGTCAACGATTTTTTTGTCGAGTGTACCTCCATAAACCTCCAACGGGAGAAAAAAAAATAGATAAATAAAATTGAAATCAATTAATAAATTGATAAAATCCATTCATGAAGAAATTAATTTCTCAATCAAATATATAAAAACTCACATTTAATGTTGTGTGATGATCACCCTTATTGACTGTTACAACGCACGAACCATTATTTTTTTCAATTTTCACTATTTTATCTTTTGACTCGCGATACAAACCATTATTACATTTATTCAAAACATTAAAAGTATTCAGAATATCTTCAACAGCGTTAATTCCATCTTTACTTAAAAATAATTTGTACGGGTAAAATTTATAAAAAATTTCAAATGCTGATAAATGTGGAAAATTTTCCTGCAAATAAAAATTCACTGTAAAACTCGGAAAATTAATTATTGTCATTTAATTATTACCATAATTTGTGCAGCTGTCATTATATTGTCCAATGGAAAATCAGGAAGGCCAAGAGTGATGGCTTCTTTGCTGATAAGTGCATGACAGCACGACAATAATTGTGATAATTTTTCGGAATTAACATTTGGGGCCAAGTCCTTCAAAATTTCCAATTGATCCTGAAATTATTAGCATTCATTAATTACTTGAATTCTATTTCAAGTGGAATATACAGTCTAAGTATTCTTACTCTATTTTCAATTTTTGTTGCATTATTAATTCAAACACACCACTAATATATACTATTTTAAATATATATAAATCCGTACGTGTGCAGAATATTCTTCTAGTTTATTTAACTGTATTCCCTAAAGTGATTAATACACCATTTTTATTACAGCAAAGTTCTATATATACATATATATGGCACAGTACTAAGTGTTAGACGGCACGAAATCTCGAGATTGCACTTTGAGATTTTCATCAGCAACTTTGAATTGAACTACATCAATCTCAACCACTCGATTACTCGATAATGATACGGATTTTAGTCGGTGCAATCGAAAATTCTCTTTCAATTCCACGTGAAATTTTTGTAATTCAATATAAATGCTATTTAAAATTTAATAGTCAAAACAATTTACAGTAAAACCATAGTTTAACGTAAATTATGAGAGTATGTAGAGCCCTCAAAAAACTTTTATTTCAATGACTCAGTTGATATTGTGCCAATTGGATAGTTAACAAATAACGCTTGAAAATATGTCGCCTTACGGTCATTAAAACATTTTGTACCGCATGTACACGCTCATTTGCTATAGAATACACGCGATTTTATACATCCTAGCAATTTTGCGAATGGCTCTGACATGCTAGAAAATCATCATCGTAGAAAATTAACTATTCCAACTATTGCATACGTGTATGCAGCATTGAACGAATAATAAAAAATGAAAATAATACGAATAAAATAATTTTTAATGTTTGACTTATGTGCTAGGAATGTGTGCACAATTTAATGATCACAATTATTTCTCCAACATTTATTGTTATTATATTTCAAAATTATCGTATTAAGAAGCAAGAAATTTATTATTATCGTGTATTGATTGAACGAGCAACTAAATCCTCACCTTTTGTTTAACTGCAAATGAAATATATATACATTTTAACAAAAATATTTATGTAATTTTGTCATAGACAAATGAAAATAAATATTTATATTTATGAAATTGCGAGTTCAGAAAAAAGCGATTGAGTTATTTAAATCACAAAAGTGAACATGAACTTTGACGAGGGGACAAGCATTTTTAAATGGAAGAAAAAAGATTTAATTTAAAAAATTTTTTTTTTTTATTGAAATTTATTCTGATGAATCTTCAGTCGTTAAAGAATCCTGTGAAGATGTGGCTTCTTCTTCTTCACTAGAATTTAAATCGGGCATAAATATATGAAGTTGGGGTCGACCAAATGGTGACCAAACACATTTATTATTTTCCAAATTAATTTCCGGCTTGACAATTGTCTCTTCCTGTACTTCCGATATAACTTTTACACGTTTTTCTGTCATATATTCTATATATTTTTTTTCTTGACGTATTTCATGACTAATAGTTTCGTTTTTTCGTTGATTCGGACTGAATTTATAATTATGTGTAGCAGTCAAATCTCTTAAAGCAATCATAGAATTTTGTCGATGAATAATACACTCTCTGGATCGTCCCAAACTCGATCGTCGATCGCTTATCGAAATTTTACCATCATCTTCTTTACATTTATAATTTTTTACACGTCCTGACATGTCCATCCAATAAAGTACACGTTCTGGTAGTGGATTTGTACTAATTTCTTGTATTCTATCATTTTCATCGTGATAATTAGAAAATTGCCCAAGTGTTTTAATAATTGTATCTGCAATTTGATATTGGTCTGAATCATCAGATTTCACAATTGAATTTTCCCGAGATAACGATGGCAATTCTTTACACGTTGCACTTTGACTTTGATTTTTTCTTTGATTAATACTGTCAACACTATTTTTTGGAATTTTCAACAATCCCGTGGATGGTAAAACATCCAACAGGTCACTTGAGCCATTTAATGATTGACAGATTAGTGGAGCGGATTGTCGTCGAGTGATTTTTGCCATAGTCAAACTCTCAGTATTCCTTCGACCAGTAAGCACGTGAAACTTCACAGGACTGCCTAAATTTTTAGGAGGACAGTGAATTGCTTCATCACGACATATATATTTAATAGATAGATTTTTTGTCTTAGATGAAAACGTTTGTTGACGTTGTCGATTTTTTATATCGTGAAATGGATCATCTGGGCTAAGTATTGCATGTCTAATTCCATCAACCCACACTTCTCTCACTGAAATGGGACGCTCTGATGATGACCATATTGCGGACATAGCTAATTACTTTCTTCAATTTATCAACTCAATTTTTTTTTTTTTTTTTTTTTTCACTTTTTCCAAATTCAAATCACTATAATTAATTAATTACCCGAATAATATAATTAATTTAATTTTTTTTCTCTATAACAATTTTTTAAATAATTTTTTCTATGCTCTATGTAAAATATGATGATAGCTCGCAGTACAACAAAATCCAACGTATCGACTACCGTCGCGCGGCAGGACAGCTAAGGTATCTGCTGTTTGGGACACGCGATCCAAACTGTGCGATGTCTGTGACCATCGCGCAACCACGGAATCAGCTTTTATACGAAGCTTCTGTCTGGCTTAGTATACCATGAAAATAAGAGAGGGGAGATTTTAAGAGCTCAAGCATTTGTGCGACCCCCAAATAGGAGCAGTCCCCTTTGGTTGTTTGTAATATGTCACGACATTCAAATGAACCTGCTGAAATATTTTCAAATACTATACCTGTCGCAATGTGATTTTTTATATAAAATATCAGCAGTGGAATAAATTAATTTTATTACACACATATGTTATGGAAAAATATATACGGTATTTTTATATAAAAGTTTAATATTCTGTAGTCAACACGACAATACATACCAATGTTTAAATATATTTATAAAATTATCTATTGTGATTTATACATCGCGTGCAAGTATAAAGGTGTAGTGAAAACTATTTGATTTGTTCAAATTCATCTCTTAGGGTTAAGACTATGATGAATATATTATAATTAAATATGAAAGCTGCAATGAATGTCGCATTAAAACTATATGACAATTGTCATCAGAATAAATTTTGTATTTATTTTATTCAACGATATTAATCTTTTTTAAAGTTTTTATTAAATTCCTTATTACTCATTAGAATTTATTAATGTAACTTACTGGATAAATGTATGACTTCTAGTAAGCTTAATATATTTCTGTAGTACACGTGATAATCAAACTTGATATAATTATTCAACGAAATTATATTTATGATGCCATTACATAAAAATTGATGGGATCTTTTTTGCAAATGAGATGCAGAAAAAAAAAAATTTGAATTAACTTACGTTGAATGTCGGTGGAGAAATATGTCGCGCTTGAAATCTAGATCTCAGTGGTGGATCCAAAGGATGACCAGGATAACGCGGTGATGGTAAGCCAAGTGCTATAACGCGAAAATCTTCACTAACACGAACAAGTCGCCATGCATCGAGCTCTTCTTGACTATGATTCTACAAAAATAACAACACATTTGAAATAATATGACAAATAAAAATAATCGCATTAAAAAATAATTGTTGACATTCACCTGCATTAATTTGTCATATCTAACTGCTGATACCAAAAATCTACCATCTTCAAGATGCATCTCACGATTCTCTAATAAATTATTTAGAACCGGTAAAACATTACGTTCAGCTTTCTCAATTCCTTCAAGAATGAGGATTCGTCCATGTTTGGCAGCTCGTACAGCACTCTGGTCATGATATATCGCTGTACCATTGGCAATTTCTCGACGTTGTTTCAAATCTGTCTCGGTTGTATCACGTGATAATGCAATAAATTCGACTTCGCGTCCAGTGAGTTCTAGAAATGACAATGCAAGATTTCGTCGTCCTGGACCAGGTGCACCAATCAAAAAAATATCCTGACCCAACAGATCTTTCTGCAACATCCATCGTAAATTTTTCAACGTTCCTTGACTTGGTTTCTTCAATACTGAAATATAAAAATATGATAATTTATAAAAATTCAAATTTTTTACTTTATGTAATCAAAATTTTTGTTTAATTTTTGCAATGAAATTTGCACTCACAATATCGTCGTGGAATATACTCAGGATTTTGTGCAGGTTTGATTTCTTTGGAAATATCATTTATAGTGACTGTGATATTATCTGAAAAAAAAAAAAAAAATATCAAATTAAATTATTTGAAATGAAATATTCAAGTGATTAATAGACAAACCTGATTTGCAACGTATTATTGGTGATAAGCACACATTAATATTGCTAGAATGCTCTAGAATTCTATTCAATTTCGTTACGTAACGTGGTAAAATTATTGTTGATAACATTTTTTAAATAATTTAAATATAGAAAAATATATTTTGAATACCTAACCTCGATAAAAATATCATTGAAACTTTCCTAACAATATAAAAATAGCTGTATAGTAGAATCTGATTTATTAACCCAACATATGAAAAATCGCACACTTATCAACAACTATACTATCACGATAGTTGTCATATTTGTATAAATTATAAAATAACAAAATTAGTTTTGATCTGACACAACCGGCTGTGTCATTTTAACTTGACTTACATATGTAGAAGAGACATCAAACAAAGTCCAAAGTACAACAAAGACTGAAAGGAAGATATGCAATGCTTACGGGGAATGCTCGTCAAGGAAAAAGATGGAAAAAACTTGGCGATGTAACATGGAACTAAAAATGTAGATACCTGTAAGTAAAGCAGAAGATCTACCTAATCGACATTTATAATACCGCGAAAGGTTTTCAAACATTAATTTTGATATAATTTTCGTATATTTGAGATATCACTTACGAACGGAGGAGAAAGGCTAACTCGCGAAAAAATATTGACGGAAATCGAGATTGGTATAGAAGGCAATTTAGCGAAACATCCTAACAGGTATCTAAATTTATAGTTTCATGTTATATCGTTAAGTTTTTTCCATCTTTTTCTCTTAGTCTCTGGTATAGATTGTCAAAGCATGTCGTGGAGTGGTGTTTTCGCGGGAAGAAAATTATTAATGAAAAAAAATTTAAACGCACGCATGCGCATTATTCATCTTCGACACGAGCGCCAATGAAATTTTCACACGGTAATGTATCTGTGAAAGAGATGTAGAAAAAATGAAATAAGATGTTTTATAGATAGATTCAATTCCCAATTCATAAATAATATTCGATATGATATCATAGAGAGGTTATTGAAATATATAATTTTAGCTTATAAGATTAGATAATAAAAAAATTTTTAAAAATGAATGAGAAATAAATCGCCGTCTTACCAACAGAGTATTCAATGTGGCGCCAACGTAGTTATTCACATGTGACTCCTTGTAGGCCACATGTTTTTCTATTAGTGTAGTATTTTTTCGGATAATTGTTATGTTCACATAATTTTTAATTTGAGTATTGAACTCCAAAATTTTGGAACATTTTTGAATCTATACGAAAACGTGCAATTAAACACTTTGAATAAAACATGGTGAAAGGACGAGAGATACAATCGCATGGTTGGCAACCACTAAAATTAGAAGGATCAATATTTTCATCTGGTATAGATGGGTTAGTTGGCATTGAAGAATTAACTGATTATACATTAGAAAAACGAATTAAAAAATCGACAACTTCAACTATAAAAGAGTCGCGAAAGAGAAAGGTAATTAATAATTTCTTCTTTTTTTTTTAATCACTGTTACAATGGATAATATTTTTTGATTAATTTTTCATAGAATTTATCGCAAAATGATTTTGTGGAGGAATCAAACTGTGATGAGATACCGGACAATAATCAATTGCCAGCTAAAAAATCTAAATCAACCAAACAATCTAAGGTAAAACTTAAAAAGAAAAATAAACAAATAAAATGTAATGAGTCGTCTATAATTGACGTTGATGAGTCACAAATCGACAATGATACTGGTGATGGCGAAATCAAAGGACCATTGGATTTCAATTCAGAAGCATGGAGTACATTAGGCGTGCCAGATATTATATTGAAAGCATTGAAAGATCAGAATTTTATCGCACCAACATCTATCCAATCGCTCACTCTTGCTCCAGCAATTTTAGGACGAAGAGATATTTTAGGTGCTGCTGAAACAGGCAGTGGAAAAACATTAGCCTTTGGTATTCCAATATTATCTGGAATATTGACTCATAAAAAAAATGATGATAAAGTATCTAATAATGATGTGAAAGATAAAAAAAAGATAGCGTATCGGGGAGCAACCAACGGTGGTTGGCTTGTATCAAATGAAGTGAGTAAAGAGTCAATTTCAAATTCGTCTGAAAGTGAGGACGATGAGGAAATCAATAAAGATCTTCGAACTGAAAATAATTTAGGTTGTGTTAAGGTAATTGATAATATTGATATTGAAGAACTCGATGCAATAGAATCTGTACCAAAAAAACCCCTGTATGCATTAATTTTAACACCAACGCGAGAATTGGCGATACAAATAAAAAATCATTTGTGCAACGCTGCAAAATATACAGATATAAATATTGCCGTTGTTGTTGGGGGGATGGCTGCTGTTAAACAAGAAAGAATATTAAATAAAGGTCCAGAAATAGTAATTGCGACACCGGGACGTTTATGGGAACTTATTGACCAAAGAAATCCACATTTATGTCAACTTGATACAATTAAATATTTAGCAATTGATGAAACAGATAGAATGTTAGAAAAAGGTCATTTTCAAGAGCTTCATCAAATTTTTGAAAAGATGAATGCGAATGAGGAGGCTGTAAAAAAGCGTCAAACATTTGTTTTTTCCGCTACTCTGACATTGGTGCACGATGTTCCCGATTATTTACAACGTAAAAAAAATAAAAATAGTAAAAGTAAAATATTTAAATTAACACCGGGATTAAAATTGCAAAAATTTATTGATTTATTGAAAATAAAAAATCCAAAAGTTGTTGATGTAACAAAGAAACAAGGAACGGCTGGTACATTAACTGAATGTCGAATTGCTTGTACAATTGACCATAAAGATTATTATTTATATTATTTCTTGAAACGCCATCATGGTAGAACACTAGTATTTTGCAATAGTATTGGTTGTGTTCGTCGATTAGCCACACTGTTTGGTATTCTCGATTGTAATCCATTGCCATTACACGCGAGTATGCCACAAAAACAACGTTTAAAAAACCTGGAGAGATTTCAAGCGAAACCAAATGGACTTTTGATTGCAACTGATGTTGCTGCAAGAGGTTTAGATATTCCTAATGTTGAACACGTGATACATTACCAAGTTCCTAGAACCTCCGAAGGTTATGTACATCGTAGTGGTAGAACTGCCCGAGCACAAAAAGAAGGTATTACTGTTTTGATGATGGAACCCACAGAAATGCAGTACTACGCAAAACTTTGTAAAACGTTGGGACACACTCAAGATATCCCAATGTTTCCAGTGATTGATCGATTGCTGGTGGCTGTAAAAGAATGTGTTAATCTTGCACGTGAAATTGATAAATTAGAATTGAGATGTCGTCGTGACAATGTACAAAAGGGGTGGTTGAAAAAAGCAGTTGAAGATATGGATCTTGTGCTTGATGAAGATCAAATGTAAGTATCGCTTGTTGTGTTAGTACTTATAGTGAAGTTAAAAATTTTATGGTTCTTCTCAAAAATTAATATATATAAATTAAATTGTTTTCTGTTACAGAGAAACAACTATGGAGACAAAAGAATCCGCTGATCTTAAACGACAATTAAAAATAAAAAGACATCAATTGTCATCATTATTGGCTAAGCCATTGTTTCCTAAAGGTTTTTCAGGAAAGTATCTCGATACAAATATTAATTTAGAACAACTTCATACTAATGATGAAACAGCCGTTCAAGTTATGAAGAAAGTAATTGATAAAAAAATCAACAAGAAACCTAAGGAAAAAATAATTGCCAGTCACACAAAAAAAATTCATTCTAAAAACAAAAAAAATAAATTTAAACGATCGAAGAAATAATAATAATAATTTTTTCTATAAAATAAATCGTAAATTTTTACAAAAAAACATTATCACTGAATACTTCTTTTTTATCCAACCAGCGTTAGCTTGGTACAATATTTTACTTAAAGATAATTATTAAACGTAAAATTCATATATATCTATGTATATATATATATATATAAATTGAACTGTTGATGCGTGACAAAATTATTATCTATGCCACCGTCTCAAAAATCAATTTTAAATTATTTACAAAACACAATTAATATTCTACACAAAAAAAGCTACACTTTATATACTATAATACACATCTTTTTCTTCATCATCAGCGACACAGTTATATGTCAAAGACAATTCTTATGGCAAATCGTAATCATCATTTTTTTTTTTTTTTTTTTTTTTTTTTTTTCATGATAAACAAATATACTTAAATATCATTTGTATACATACATATACATAACAATTTAAATATCAAAAAATTGTGTTATAAATGACTTCATCCTCAGTGTTGATAATTGAATTCATTTGCTGCGACGTTGTAACAATAGAATTGATGTATCTTTCCTCTTTATCCTCACGTTCAAGATATGAATCACCGCTTTTAACGATTATTTTAATTCTAGCTATAACATGACTACCAGAACATTCTTGAATTTTATTTATTGGATTATTAGTTTCACATATTTCAGCATAAATGTCATCAGTTTTTGTACTCGTAGGTTTTGGTGGCGATGACAGTGGTGTTAAACTGTCACGTACTCGTGCATAATTCGGTTGTAATTCCACCTTGGCTGGTGTTTCAAGTACACTTGTTGATATAGAACGTTGAACCGGTTGTTTTGCAGCACTGGAATGATTTTGCGACGTGACATCCGGTTCGAGACTCGAATACCGCTCTTTCGCCCTGACAACAACTTCCGGCTTCATTGCAAATGTAAATGATGCGGATTTCTTGGCTGGATTTCTGCTGCGACCTCCACCACCACCACCACCAACATGCGTAAGTTTTGTTATTCTTTCCAAGAAACCATTCGATGAATTCTGTTGTCGTGTTTGACTACGTTCACGCACCGTTGTTTTCTTTAAATGTTCAATACCTTCACGTAGACTTTGAAGTATTGGCTTTGTCTCCGTTTTCGGTTTTATCTTCTTTAAATGCATTTCACGTGATTCATCGCAAATATCATGATCATTTACGCTTGTATGAATTTTTTGTGGGGCCACGCGTGGCTCTGTGGCACGATCTCCCACTGCACGACTGATTAACAAAAAAGAAAATCCATATATAATCAATTGATAATTTAATTTTCATACAAACATCAAATGTTATTATAATAAAATTATATAATAATTCACCTGCAAGCGGATAATAATCGTTGCATTTTTGGTGAGGTGAGTAATCTGGCTTCAGATGGATAACCCAATCGTGCTCTCCGAACTCTTGGCGCGCCACTTCCAGACACAACGAGTTCAAGCATCTCGGGATTGTGTACGGGTCGTTCGGGTACAATACAACCAAGAACTATAGAGCCACGAGTTGATGTTTCTAATTGCATAAGTCCACCGTACTCCCTGGGCAACGGCACTGGAAGTGGACCGGCAACCAACCGTACCTTGAACATAAAATGGAAAATAAATACATCATCCGTCATCGAGAATTTTATTCAACTCTGTTATTTCTATAAATATACTCACTCGGAGGGGTAAAGGTCGTTTTGCTAGATGATGTACCCTGTAGAGAACCGCATCGTTTCCAGAATCAGCATTACTCCCCTGGCATATCGCATAAAATTCACCGCGTGCTGATAATGCTGCAAACACCTCACGACCATGGGAATCCAAACATTGAGCATATTGATCCTTCTCTGATGTATTACTGGATATTCCAAATGACATGGAACTGTATTTTCTCGTGTCTTGAAATACCGCAATCAATCGAAGAACTTCACCAGCTCGTATTGTTGTCTTTGTGTAATGTGCACGAAGATTTCCATCATCTATAAATTTAATTTCCTATTACTCCTATCATTTTCCAATTATTTATAATATCATTGGCATTTTCTACATGATTTAAATACATTTTATTGATTTAATAACGTATATTAAAATTGTATCTTACCCATTTTGGAATGTGTGAGAGTGTAAGCCCGAAGCGGCGCTGCAAGAAGAAATGCCGGTACACCAGCACGTACTAAACTCTCTACACGTCTATAAACTCGTGCAGTTCCCATTGCATTATTACCCGAAACCACTGAGAACCATCCTGAAACGTATATGAATAAATATTTATAATTAATTATCTTGAGAGGAAATATAAAAGGAAAAAAAAACCAAAAAATTGAGCGAGTCTTACAGTAATCGCCAATGATGTGTAACATCTAACCTCAAATTGAATAAATTAAATAGCGTGCGATTCTTTTTACTTTCTGTTGCATTCACGAAATTAATCCCACCAAATGCCGCATACCGAGAGCTAAGATGTTACACATAAAAAAAAAAAAAAAAAAAAAAAATCAGAAATTATTACATCCACAGTCCAATTACTTTCTCCAATCACTATCGCCAATTAACTGTCATCAATTTATCGACCTGTTGCAATAATGTATTAATATCCTTATCACGTTCTACAATCGATGTCGCGAGATTCTATTTCAGGATCAATCGTAAACTATATATGTATGTACGACATTCCACTTATGCATCGCTTGAGAGTCATTTATCCTCGAGGGACTTCCTTGCATGGCAAATCACTGGGTCTTGCAATAAACCAGAGAACTAGAGAAGTTTGATATATCAAACCAGGTGAAACAATAAAATATAATGTCGTCTTTTATAGTAAATAATTTTATCTCATTTGTCATTTTGTTAATATTGCACGATAGAAAATTCAAAGCACGCGTATCTAAGTAGCACGAGAAGTAAAAAATAAATGTAATACCGAAGACTAGTGGAAAAGAAATAGGGAACGAGGAGAGAATAAAATCCTTTAATTTGTATGCGCGACAACATCTTCTGCCAGATTTATAAAGATTATGCTAATGAACCACGATGATCGTGTCCAACGTTTGTCGCATACATTACGCCCATGTAATATCTTTATCTAAAGATACATAACACAACAAAGTGCAAGCAAAAACTACAGAAATACACGTATATATATATTTATATAAATGTATGTATATAAATTGATGAAAGGGCAAAGGGCAAATGATGCGGTTGCTTCGAATACTTATTAATTAATAATCCATGAACACGCGACGCTCGTTAATAATTCTGCGTTCCGTTAGTGATGAGCTTAATAATAAAATTTATTTTCCTTCAACGCAACACACGTACAGTGCGAAATGAAAATTACCCATTTATTATCAATTATCATAAATTACAAACAGTTATTTATCTATTAGATAACGTTATTTTAACTATCGTTATAATAATATTTAATTAATTTTTTTAAATAATTAGTATATCGTGATTTGTGGTATTTTATCATTAAAAAAAAAAAAAATTTTAATTCATTTCATCAATTTTTTTCTTTGATATTTAGCCAATTATAACAATAGTTGAATGAAAAATTTGATAATTTGTCATGGTATTGATACACCAGGTGTTTAAAATCATTATATTCAATGTTACACACTCATTTTCTATCCACTTTATTCATCTGTCCCTATATAAATTTTAAAATTAAAAAATAAAAATTTAAAAATAAAATATTCACTTATATATATAAAATATATATTTGTGCATGTGTATTAGTGTCCCACTGTTCTCACAGGAGTTCTATGTCAATATAAGAGAAAAATGAAAGAAGAAAAAAAAGAAAAAAAAAATGTCAATCGATGCCAAACTGGGAATCATCTGCTTCTTTCATTTCCCTCCTCACCGCATTGCCCACACGATCGAAGGTCGTCAGGTTCTTTGGTGGTCGCTAATTGATTACGGAATGCTGCTCTGTATAGCGAATCATCACCATCAACCAAGAAATAATCCTGTATTAGTCTATATATATCTATACACACACAGATGAATATAAAAGCGAACTTGTTTTTTGTGTATTGTATATCCACTTTACTCTATAACAAAACAAAATTGCATAGATCATAACTAATTTTATATTCATTATTAAAATTCAACAATACAATTGAAATTATGTATTTTTATATAATCAAACAGCTGACTAAGCATGAGAGGAATTATTTACATATGAAATACAATAGAAAAATAATAAAAAAATAATAATTTTCTTTTTTTTCACTTCGAAATCCACGTATTTTGTTAAGAAATATATTATACATAAATATAATATAATAATATAAAGCAATTGAAGTTTAAATTTTACATATTAATTATAAAAAATTTCCTCACATCTAATACATTAATTAATTGTAAACTAACACTCAATTCATTCATAATTAGAGATAATCAGAATTTTATTATAATGTGTTATATATTGTATTACGTATATGTGTATTTTTTTTTTTTTTTTTTTTTTTTCATATATGTTGGCCTGATTTTACAATGCTGATGATGATCGTGAGTTCTGCAAAAGCAGTTGGTACTGTTGTGAGTGAGCGTGTAGCCCGGAACAAGAAAAAAAAAAAAAATATATGTTGCAAATGTGCATGTATCTATTGCACAAGTGCGAGATTATTCTTTCTTCACTTTCCATTTCCATCGTATCTTATACATCCGACATAGTTAACGCTATATAAGTATTTCATGTATATATTTATTCACTAATTCATACTCTTGCACTCTGTGTTCTTAATTACACAGTGTTGAATTAATTTTCATATCCGCGGGAAGCCAACACTATAGGATCAGTTGAAACAACAATCTGTGTATATACATTTTTTATTTATTTATTTATTTATTTATTTTTTCTCCTATTCATCACCATCTTCCGCACCCACTAATTAACTTATGCAATTACATGGGAATATTTATATTTATATTATTGATATAATTACAAGGTAATAAAAAAAAAAAAACAAAAAACAAAAAAATATCTATACTGAGAGTGCTGATGATGAATTTAATAATAAAAAATAATAAAAAATAATAAAAAATTCCAATGTACTTTGCACATGACGAAAATTTTATCATTCATATATTTATATATATATATATATATATTTTTTTTTATTTGACCATTACGTATACGATGTGAAATTATATACAAGTATAAATTGGATTTGAAAAGGAAGGCCCCCATTGTGTTTATGTGTGTGTGTGTGTGTGTGCGCGTGTGCATAGGTAAAATCATCTCATTGTGCGGTGTATTGTGACCAGATGCTACGAGGCCTCGGGTTATGCCAGCTGTACGAGATTCCAGCAGCCCCCCAAAATTTAATCCGAATTTCTACACCCGCATTTTCGAAGAGAATCTAATACATAAAAGTTTTTTTTTTTTTTTTTTTTCTTTTTTTTTGTCGTATATTCAATTTGTTTCTTTGAGTCCATTGGCCCCCGGAGGTTATCCAGTTGACGATCAGATATTTGAATACATATAATATAAATTTCGTTCATTGAACTTTTTGAATTCAAATTTTTTACTTATTATTCGTTCTCAAAATAATAATAATAACTTTCGTTATTAATTCAAGTGAAAAGAAAAAAAAAAAAAGTTAACACTAATGTCACCTCGATTTCTCATAGTTCATCGTGTTGTGTCAAATTCTCGTATACATTATTATTATTATTATTATTATTATTATTATCATTATTATTTTTGTTTTTTCTGTTCCTTTCTCTGAATTGATTGACTCATTCAGGCTTGAGAAAAATAATGAAACAGTGAAAGCAGAAGCAATGCCATTATACCAATTCTATTGCAAATTTATACCTAGAACTTTGTATATTTCTTTTATATATATATATATTTATTTGTATCAATTTTTAATCTGGGTCAGTGAATTTAATTTTTTTTCTATAAAAAAATTTATTTATCGCAACGTTAAGCATGAAAACGTGTCATTTTAAATATTTTCATAGATGCACTTGTACCTAATTTTCGTTCCACTTTTATAAACAAATTGACACACAATTAAATTAGAATTATATTTAAAAATATGAAAGTATTTTCTTTTTCAACATCAATGTAGAGAATAAATAATTGATAACATAATTATTACTATTATTATTACTATTATTATTATTTTTTATTTTTTTCTTATATTCTATTGTATTCGACAGCTCGTTAAGTATCTATAATGTAGCCTACTCTCCACATAAAACTTTTTTTTCACTCGAGTTACTCGTTAAATCTTATTATACGTTAGTCAACCCATATATACATAGATACATATATGAACTGATTGATCGACAGTACTTGCAGTACCACCCACACATTCATACTTATATTTCTCTGCAGCTTTTTCACGTGATTATGAGCTATACATGTGTGTGTGTGTGTGTGTGTATGTATATGTGTGACAGTGATGGAGCTGAACTGAGATCAAAAGTAATATTTTCTTCAACACGCGTTTATAATTAAATACTTGACATTTATTGATGATTTTATTTTATTTATTTATATATTTACGTATGTATGTGTATGATGAATTAATTTTTTTAATTTAATTTGTAAACAATGTCATTGGGAAATTAAGATAAAATGAAAAAAAAAAAATAATAAATAATAAATAAATATAAAAAATGGAAAGAGAAAGAAATAAAATAAAACCACTTGTTGTCGATTGTGTGAATAAATGATATCGTTTTTGTCGATGTATATAGTATACAGCTGTGGTCATCTTTGTGTGTGTGTGTGTGTGTGCATAAGGTCGTCGTGTATCCGCGACATAATGACCGTTATTTAAAGCGAGGGAGAGACCATGCACGCCCGCACGCGCGAATGTTGTTGAGGTATATAGGAGGGTGCGTCCAGTGGTGGTACATTCTTCGGTTGTGCAAAGCCACGAGAGACCCGTCTAGGTCATCTGGCCAGACCGCACGAATCTAATTCATCTACATATACATGTATATGTATATATAATTATTTCAGTGGAACATTTGATGTTTATACTGCTGTTGATGTTACTGCGTAATCAAAAATGATGGAAATAAAAGAAATTTTTTTTTTTTTTTTTTTTTTTTTTTTTTCTTCAAATAATTTTAAAATATAATTTTCTAACGTCGCGCAATGACAATTATTTTAAAAATAAGTATTTCATAATTTTTTTTTTTTTTTTTCTTTTTTCACTCTTCAGATTTTTTTTTCCTCATTATTTATGTGAGAAATAAAATTTTCAATTGACACGTTTCTTTAAGATAAAAAAACACGTATATTCCACAATTTTATTGAAATATATTGTGTGTATTTTATAATGATAGAGTGAGATGTAAAAATAATTGTTGACGATTGACCATCACACCAGTAGCAATTCTTTCCGACCACATCACGTGTATTTTACATTATTATATATGTATATACGAGTAGTCAAGTATATTTATAACCCAGTCTGGTGATTTATAAAAATGATTTATATATAATACGTATATGCATTGCAGTAACTTTTTCGACAATCTTGATCTATGCATCGTGTGCAAATACATTTCACGCATGACCTCCTACTAGAGCATCATTCTCTCTTATTTCCTCTTTCCATTTGTATCATAAAGAGAAATATATAGTCACTTTGAAGAATATACCACGGATATCACCGTCTCACCTTTATTTATTTATTTTCAATTTTTTTTTTGTTTTTTTTTTTGTTTTGTCTTTTCTTTTCCACGTGTTGCATTTATGTCTTCAATAAATAACAACCACAAACTCAAGCCCCAAGAAGTACGAACATTTGCGCTGATAGTTGTTAAGCGATTCACAGCAATTGATTTATGTTTCCTTTATATACAAATAATATATACGATACATAACAATATTTACACTGGGAAAATTTGTATTAATTATTTTATATTATTGCTGATGGTGTTTATTTCAATTAGTGTTGTCAATCAAACAAAAAATATGATTTCATTCGTGGAGAAGAAAAAAAAAAGCGATTGATGAAAAAAATTAAAATAAAAAACTATAAATTATTATTATTATTATTTTTTTTTTGCATATGTGCGTGTATAGTATGTCATAAATTGTTGCCAGTAAATACTTTTATACACGTGAATGTGTCGGATATACACACGTGTATTTAATGTGAAATATCACGCAAGTTAAACTTGATAATAATAAGAGTTAAGTTTTTCAACATCTTTTACTTTAGTGTAATATAACACATTGAATGTCTTCATTTGCCCAAGAATGCAATTCTCAGCCGTATTCTATTTCACTACAAACACACGTTCTTTATTCAATTTTTACTGCATACCATCATGTGAATATCTAGAACTCGTGCCAATGGGCAATTTTCAACAGCAAAATACGAAAATTTATACAGTATAAAATTATTATATCTTGGTATACGATTATTTGATATAAATATATTTTTTATTCTTTGCTTATTTTCTCTTAGAGTCATAAAAATATTATAAAAATTCGATAAATGTATATTTACGCCAAGTTCTAGTGTAAGAAAATATTCCCGAGTGTAATTGCGAATCGACTGGATGATATTTGTTTATTATTATTTTACAATACATCGAAAAATTATTTATTTTCATATATTTATTTATTTATTTATTTATTTCATCTTCCTTTCCATTACTAAAACAATGATAAAGTAGGAAAAAAAAAAAAATATATATATATATACACTAAGATTGTATTATTATTGTATCACACGCATTGGAATATTTCTCAGGATTCTACGAGTCTGAAGATGATTATCCTCCTATTACTTGAAGAAACCACTTTTTCTTTTTACATATATTGAAGCTTTTTGTAATAGACTCAAGTACATAATAACAATCTTTCATTCGCCTTCGGCAAAGCAACGCTCGTGTGATTCTCACATATTTACAAAAAAAAAAAGAAAAAAAAAAATGAAATAAAAACTTAAAAAAAAAAATTCAAACGTCAATATTTTTTGTCTTCGTGGCACGACTAAACCAAAAAAAAAAAAAATTAATCATCGTTCTACAACCTCAGTTTTTATACACGCACACGTATTTAACAAATATTATTAACGAAAATAATAAAAATATAGTTGATAATATTTAAACGCACGTGTGTACAGTCACAAAAACGTGACTTGACCATATTCCCGTGTACACACAGGCACAAAGTATTTTTTTATATTTAATGAAACGGAACTTTATATACCGTTTTGTCCACTGCAAATTTTTATGTCACGTATGACGCAACGATAAAAAATTTATTACCTTAAATATCCATATACAGTCATTGAATTATATGACAATTGTATGGATACATAAAATATTATAGATCCGGGACTAGATTTAATAACAACAAAAACAACAAAATAAAAAAAAATTATCTATATATATATATATATTCGTATGTAAAGAAAAAAAAAATAAAATACAAATAAATGCAATAAATTTACCGGCTTTTATATATAAAATTCTATGTTGACCAGTAAAGTATTAATCCATCAACGTGAAATCCCTCACGAGATCTACCGTTATAATTCTTCTGTAGAAGCCACGATGATTTTATTTTTACGTGTTATGATTTTATTTATATATATATGAGTGTATACATGAAGTAAATGTGTGAGCGTAGGAGAAAGAAATGGCAGCGCGCAGATCGACGTGAACAAAGATTTAATCTCTCCATAGATCTCCATTCGTGGTACGATAGAGAAAAAAAAAAAAAACAAAAAACAAAAAGAAAAAAAAAAGTTTCGTTTACGCGTGGCCGTCACCATATCAAATTGTAGTGAAGCCGTTGTCATTGTCAACGCATACGTGTACGTATGTAAACGAAAGGAAGAGCGATGAATTATAAGGAGACAAAAACAACAATAATGTTTACATATATATATATATATGAGGAGGTCTATTATAATGTTGTTCGTGGGTCGACACAAGGTCGATGCACATTCTTGGATTCCGTGCTATTGTATTAAATATATTTATTGGCATGTCTCACTTATTCATGTATATGTGTACGTAACGTGAGGGTTGCGTGTCGGATTACCCGTCTCTTCTCTTGATGGAGGAAGTGAAGAAAGCAATAGTAGTAGTAGGAAGGTAGAAAAGAAGAAAATGATGATGGAAAAAAAAAAAAAAAAATTAAATAAAAAATAATACAGTGGAGGTGGTGGAGGTTGAGGTGGAGGAGGGCTTGAGTAATACGTTAGAAGTAGCGATCACTTGGATTGTATACAAGCACATTATATATATATATATATATATATGCCAAGCTCATCGACATCTCGCGCGCCTCGCTTTCAGCGTACGATGAACGCCCGTGAGATGAATGATAGAATGAGAGTCTAATGGCTCTTATCCACTCTCGCATTGCCTCTCGTCAGGGTCACGTGCTGCAGATTGCTCACGAACTTATACGTGAAGACGGAACAAGTGCACGCCATACACGGTGGAAAATACTAAATGAGGGAGAAAATAGAGAAAAAAAAAAAAAAAAAAAAAATATGAGAAAAGGAAGAAGGAAAAAAATGGAATATCATGAGTACGAGAATTTTCTTCTTGTTTTTCCTCTTCTGTTTTTTTTTTGTTTTTTTTTTTTTTAATGATGTTAAAGGTCGAGTTAAAATGCATTATCGCTTCTAATGGATCTTTGGCTTGTCTGTCAGAATATATCAACTCTCATTCTATCACTTATATACACACACACACACACACATGACCGTGTATGCGTGCGCCTTTACAAGTATATTTATGTATGCGCATATTTAATTGTGAGTGAGTAATATTTAACGTTTGGAAAATAATTTATATTAGTGTGTGAGGAGATCTGTGACACAATATGTGATGTGAGTTGTGAGAGGGCGAATTAGTCATAGGACATGCTAATTTTCATTCGCCCACGATTGAATTTAGTTGTGTGTAATGTATTTTGACTATATACACTTGGATATACTACGTGTGTCGTATTTTTACATAGATGTGATATTATATTTTGATTTATTATTGATCATGAGTAAGAGTAAATAAATGATGGTATTTTTTTTTTCTCTTCTTTATTTAATTTATTTATTTATTCATTTATATATTTTTTTTAAATAGTTGATTATTAATTTTACAATCTCGAAACAATTTATTTAATTGAAATCGCTGTAGTTTTTATTTATTTTATTATTGGTATTTTTGTTTTTTCCCCTCTTTCTTTTTTCGGCAAATATATATTTGTGTAATATGAGGGTGAGATAACCGATGAGCAGAAGGAAAAAAAAAAAAAAAAAAAAAAAAAAAAACGAAATGGAAAATACTATTGAAGGGGGAAAAAAAAAAAACTGAAAGTAAACGTAGAGTCTTAAATGGATAATTCACTTGAACAGGCTATTACAATCTGGTTTACGATTTCTGTTATTGGATGTTAATGTAGGTCTGAACACGAGTCTCCACATTCACTTTATACAATTTAATACAATTTAAAATATTCTCTTGTATATATATATGATCTCAAGATGAAAGAATTTATATTATTATTTACTCAAAATAATATCGTATAAATATATAAATGCAAATATGGTCATCATTACTATTTACGAATTATTTTTACTTCGACTGTAATTTACATAATCATTAAAAAATGACGAAAAAAAGAAACAAAACAAAACAAAACAAAAAAAGAAAATATCCATCGATATTTTCGTAATTGGTCAGACAATAAAATAAACAATCAAATATTTTTAAATCTCTCCAATTATATATATTATGTTATTTTTTTATTCTTCATTATTTTTTATTATGTGTTAATTTTTATATATATATATTTTTCATCATATTTATTATTATATTTATTATTATTGTTATTTTTTTTTATATTGCGTTGCCTTCAAAACTGGGTTTTTAAAGCTACTTATTCGCATTTACTCCACTCAGGGTTTATTACTTTAAGATTGTAAGTGAAATAAAAAAATCAAAGATAAAGATGAATAAGTGAAGAATAAATGTACGCTATGTGGTTATTCATTTTCCATGACCATTTCATTATTAAATTTAAAAAGGCCATTGCACAAAATGAACAAAAATAGAATTGACGATGGATTTACATGTAGTTATTTGCAGAATGACCGGGTATGGGATAAAAAAATTGGCGGAAATTGAAGAAAAAAGAATAATGATCGAGATAGAAAAAGATAAATAAATAAATTGTATATTGTGTTTATTTTCTGTGGTTCACAGAGAGAGAAAAAGAGAGACAGAGAGAGATAGAATATATATCGGCCAGTAGTTTTAATGTCAAGTGATGGGAAATATAAAAACAACACATCAGTATATAAATAAAATGGTTCAGTGTATATACTTATATTTATACTCTTATTTAACTTGGTCTACGCTGCACAACAATATTTGGTTGGAGATACGGAAGAAACTAACGGATTTTATAATTTACCCGAGTTTAAAGACTTGAAATCCTTCGTCTATTCGCCTCTGTCGTGTATATACGTAGTATATGCTCTGAGACAATAGGCACTTAACTGCAAAAACGGGAAATGCGTTATTATGAAACGAGAGAAGAAAAAAGAAAAAAAAAAAAAAAAGATGTTAAAAATAACGTGATTTTATTGTAAAACTGTTTATTTATTTTTTTTCCTCTCTTTCTCTTTCTGTTGGCTTTTTTTTTTGTCATCCAGTAATATTTTTTTTCCCATTTGATATACCATAAAAATATTTTTATATTGATGCGAAAATTTTCCTCGATCCGACCAATATCAATTATATACATTTTTCTTTCTTCAATATTTTTTTACATTTACCCATATAGGAGAATTCATTCACTCATTATTTTATATATTTCTTCATATATATACGCGTTGAACTCGTTCGTTCACAGTTTTCTCTGGCAATCAAGAGTATAATATATATATATATAAATGTATGTGTGTGTTAGCGCGAATGTAGTTCTATCTGAGTGGATAATTTGCGGGAAACGGGTTTTCCCATCGCATCACTGGTAAAAGAAATGCACGCACGCAGTTAGGATAGGCAAGGGAGCGACTTATATATATATAAGTGAGGCAACTTATGATAACGGTAAAATAACTTACCCGGATATCCCTCAGGAATGACGATTTCCGGTTCGACCTTGACGTCATGACGATATCGATGCATTAATAATGTTGCTGTGACACGTAATGATCTCTGCTGCTGTTTATAAAGCAATACCGGACGACCACTGGTGTGTTCTAATCTCACTACTCTCGGCAATGAAAAACGATCGAGAAAATCGCGCAATGGCATAAAACCACCGGCACAACTTGAATTAACTTCAGCTGTTGCTTCTCGTGAACTTGGCAATGATTTTGGTAATGATGGTACTTCGCCACTTGACATTGTCGAAAATTCACCATTTGATGACATTTTTTTTTTTTTTTTCTTCTTATTTTTTATTCCTTAAAAATTTTTTGACACTTCTCGAACTTGATATATATATATATATATATATATTTTTTTTTCATATAATTAAAAATTGTTTAATTATTTTCAAAATGATTATTGACATGTTCCAAATTGTTTTATCACAGTCATTTTTTTTCTTCCCAAATTCAACGTCATTATCCAAAATTTTTTTTCTTTTTTTCATTTATATTCTTCTATCACGTGTAGCACGTTATTTAATCATATCGAGAGATAAGACGCACTCATTTATGTCCACTTATTATTATTATTATTTTTTTTTTTCCTTTTCTTCTTATTTTTTATGATATGAACATATTAAAAACGGGATTCCCGTTATGGTGATCAAAGAAAGTGTCACTTGAATAAGCACACACTCACACATACACGTATACACACTCACATAAACAGAGTGAATTACCAGTGGTTAATAACCTGGTCCAATACCAACTAATTATCCAGTTCACTTTCTTTGATTATATCACGCAATATACAAGTGTCGCCATACGCCACTATCACTTTTCCATTGAAATTCCAATGATTTATTATTAAATTCACGTATATACAATTTCATATTACATACCGACGATTTTCTATCTGTAATTGTCACAGATCACAGGAAAATCAAATCATCCATAAATCAAATGGCATTTCAAGTTTTCTCAATCCTCTCAATACTTCGCATCAATTCACTTCATTATGTTTTTTATTCGATATCTAAACTTTATTAGATTATTTTCATGATTTTAAATCACTTTCTTTTCTCAATACACATACACAAGTACACAGCAATAAAATTCACGTGAATTAAAATTTCTCTTGATTTTCATTGAAAAAAAATAATTTTAATAAAATATAAATATATTATTATAATAATTATTATTATTTTATTCAACTGTTTATATTTTTTATTTTTTAATTATATTTATTTACTCACCACAGGAATATACCCGTTTTATTTTATTTCCAAAAACACACGAGTATCATCCAGTAACACGACTAAATGTTGGACTCCCTCACTCTGATCGCTATCGTCGTTGCCAGCAGCAACGGAACGCAGAGTGGACTCGTATATATGTATACATATATATAACTGAGAGTTTACAATTATTTGCCCCTGTTGTTTGCCCTCCTTATCATCTATTCACTCGCCATTTTACACTATTCTCCTTTTGTTTCACTGTATATATATTGTGAGGGTAGTGGTGGTGGTGAATTCAAATTGACCGGCACACACGCAGGCTCTTCATTCTGATTCTTCAACCAAAAATAATTTTATATAAATGTGTATATGTGTAGAGTGAACTTGGTCATTCAATAATTCGTGTCACTTTTGTGCTATTTTTTTTTTTTTCTCAAATTTCGTGTGTCATTCAATATATATGATGAAAATCTGTTAAACTCGTTGCCAATTAGATGATGAGTCACTTGTGATTTGTATTCAGTATAAAGTCGATAGTTTTTTTATTGAAATTTATTTTCCGATGATGCCGATGAGTTATTCCCTTGCTCAATCGCAACCTCGTTTTATAATGTCCTTCACTAGGACATCCGTTTGTGTATATACTTTGTATAATTTTTCAGAACACGGTGCGATATTACATTTGATAATATCAACAACACTCACCTTTTTTATTTTTTCTTTTAATTAAATTATTTTTCCACACGTCATAGCAAGAATATTATTTTTTTTTTCTTCTTTACTTTCGCCTTTCAATAATTAAATCTTTATATTATTGAAGAAAATGATTTTTATTTATTTATTTATTTATCTTTTTTTTTTTTTATTATTTCCCAAGAGTCACTTTAAATTATTGACACAATCACACACATGCACTCGTGTAATTATAATTAAATATTTACCGAGGGATGATTTAGCGTATATAGGAGCTATATAAAAGCAATGGATATCCTTGTTTCGCGTGTATACTTGGACATTTGCTTGAGTAAAACTCGAGATCCCTGAGGCAATCAGATCGATCTATTCGGCCGCACACTCGCGCGCTCCAGGACAGTGTGATACAGACGCGCTCCACGCCAAGGCACTTATCTCTTCGATTCGATTCCCTGTGGGGTTTATGATTTACTGCTACTTTTCTTCTATTCCTTTTCTTTCAATTCACCACACAGTGGACGCGTATAACCTCCTCTCCCATCGTCGCGATACCGAGTCCTCTCCTACAAACTATTCCGCTTTCGTTTCCAATGTTTACATATACATGTATATTATGAATACACACGTACACAAATATATATTTATAATATATTTATTTTGATGATTAAACGTCAAGTAGAAAACTTTCATAAGCCAAAGTACAGCATCTTCAATGTTTATCTGAAAGGAAAAATAAATATTTACATCAATATAAATTACAATTGATTAAATCGAAAATTTATTATCCCATCAAGAATAAATAAATAAATAATTATATAAATAGATTAATTAAATAATAAATGAAAATTTAATTAAGAATATAATGATTAGAGAACACAGAAAAAATAAAAATACAAAATAAAATATAAATTAATTAATCAATAAATAAAAATTGAATGAATAAAATAAAGAGCAGAGAGAATTAAATTTAATAAAAAAAAAAAACAAAAAAACAAACGAACGAAGTAAATGGAAATTAAATTAATAATAAAATAAACAGAGAAAATTGAATGGAAAAAAAAAAAAAAAATTAAATAACTAAAATTAATTATTCATGATAAATTTTATTTGTAATAAAAAAATATGAAAACTGTAGACACGTACCGTTCACTATAATTGACTACGATCCGATTGGATCGGCGGACACGAAGTCACTGATGCTCGGCTGCCGGCTCATCGAGTAGTATATAACAGAGTTACCTTTACATTGAGTAGTGAGGGAAAAAGTAGTGGGGAGGGGAGTAGGTTGAACACAGGGGCACACAGTTGTGTATATCTCAAGCAACTACCACAAACATGGGAAAGCGAGTTGTGGCAGCCGTACACTAACAACACACAACACATCCCCCATCACAAATACAACGATAAAATTTTTACGCATACGCATGTATATATACATATAATACAACTACTACTATACAAATGATGTTTGAACGTGAACACCCGTCTTTACATGTCGCGAATGGTGTTAGTGACCGTGACACGAGTGTATTTACCATCACTCGGCTGTACTATATAACTGAATATACGCATTTAGTGCGTTCTATGATGCGGTTCACCTTCGCACATCCCTTTATTCGACATACAGACGCCACCATTGTGTTCAAATGGCAGTGCGTAATACCAACATCATGACGGAGATGAAGAATAAAAAAAAAAAAAATGAATAGAAGAAGAAGAAGAAGAAGCAGGAGTAGAAAAAAAAATTAAGAAGAGTCGGGAGAAAGAAGTTTTGATGAAAACGAAGAAGAAGAATGAGAAAATGGCAAAAGGTCTGCGCTCTTAATAGCTACCGAGAGAACATAATCACACATAATCATTAATGCCGCTACTAACGCACGCGCGTCCCAACTCTTCATCGTATATATGAATGTGTGTGTGTGTGTGTGTATATATGTGTAGGCATTAATAGAGAGGAAGTCTAGTTTTCTTAGGTATTGTACACATATCTGGTGATAATGTTAGTGTATTTCTCGCTTGTTTTTTTTTTTTTTTTTTTTTTTTTTTTCTTCATCCTATTCAGTCTTTTATATCCAGTGCAACGGGAGTGGGTAAATATATACATACATATAAGTAGAGTTGTGAGAAAATGGGACGACCTTGAGTTTCGTCCTCGTACAGAAATAATGTTGAAATGAATACACGAAGCAGAATATTTTCTATATGGTAAAGATGATGATGACGATGATGATGATGATGATGATGATGATAATAATGATGATGATGATGACGATGACGATGACAATTTTTTCGGATGCATTTTGTAATGTCAGAGGACCTTCAAAAATAACTTTATTTTTTTATTTATTTATTTTTTTTCTTCTTCTAAAGCCCGAGACAGAGAGAGAGAGAGACAGAGAGAGTGAAGGAAAAGGAAATTATATTGAATTGCGGCAGTTGTATATATGATGAATAATATTGTAATTATTTTCTATTATTTTATTTCAAGTTTATTAATATTATGGATATATTTGAAACTCGGTAATTTATTTGTCCACGCGTTTGTATATATATACATAGAATTTTTTTTTTATTTATTTTTTTTTTTTCTTCAAATTAAATTTCATAATGATCGAATGGTCGCGAGACAATTTCAGATGATATACAGGTTTTGTATATTATATTACTATCTTTCTCTGTCCCAATTCTTCATATAATACTGGGACTTGGCATTCTAAGAAATACATGGTCGTTGAATTCTCCAGGTATCGTGGCAATTTTTTATTTTTATTTTTTCATTTTTTATTAATTTTTATTTTATTTCATTTTATTTCATTTCATTTTTTTTTTTTTTTTTTTTTTTTTTTGTTCAGACTTCGTGGAATCATCACTGGCATTCCCTGTTTTCTCCAAACTGCACAAGTAATATTTCACTATTTCAACAATATACACATAAATAAAATATTAATTTTATATAAAATTAATTTCGATTGAAAACAAATAAAAATAAATAAATAAATAAATAAATAAGAATCATAATTAATTGGGATTATTCTTGTATAAGTGTGAACACCATACAACTTTCAATTTGAATTTACATAAAAAATTATTGTGCGATGATCTAACATCGTGTATCATATTCCGTGTACACCTTTTTTTTTTCATTTATTATTATTATTATTATTATCATTATTATTTGAATATAATTCCTAACGATAATCCACCCACGTGCCGTACACACTCACTCAAAGTAAAATTTAAAAATGAAACAATCAATAGCAATTAAATGAATAAATAAATATATAAATTAAAAAAAAAAAAAAAAACTATCAATTTACTGAATAATTCGCAAATTAAACATTAAAGTGTATTATTATATTGCACATAAAATTAATTAGATCACTTATTCAATATAATAAACACACATATTTACCATAATGTTAAACGAGAAAAAAAAAATTCTCACTTGAAAAAAAAAAAAAAAAAAAAAAATTGTGGCACATTGAAAACTTAGTTGCCTTCCAAATTAACTCGAATATCATTATCCTTTTACATACACACATACACACACACACGTAAACACACGCACGCAACGAATCACTTTTTTTTATTTCATTTCTTTCCCTTTCATTCTTTATATACATATAAATTTCAGTGGGCGTAACACAAGATCACGCCTTTCTCTCATATATACCTGAGATTTATATATATACAGACATATGAAAGTTAACTATATACTGAGTCCAGGCCTCGCCACATTCACATGTCCAGATGATGTCCAACCTGTACTTAATGTAATAATGCACAAGTTAATGAAGTTAAGGACCTTACAATCGTGTGTGAATTCAACGAGAATGACAGGTCCTACATGTGGATAAACTTTGTATTTGTTATTATGATTATTAATGATTTTTTTCTTTCTTCTTTCGTTTAATTGATGCATCAACGGACAATCTTTTACCACCTGACATGTAAAATTTAATGCTCCACAATCCATCAAAAATATTCTTTTACATTTACGAATAAAACTTTACAATGTATCTGTAGTTGTTGGCTGTTTCACATTTGCGCTCCAATAGTCTTTTTTGCAAACTTCTATATATTTATATACATACACACACACACACATATATATATATAAACTTTTAATCTTTATGTATATAAGTTCGAAGGTGTAATTGTTAGGTAGTTGGAATTTTTATAGTCGCTACTGCCACTTTAGCCAAATGAATGAGCGAATACATTTCTCATGTTCTCGTTTTTATGTGCAAAAATATTTTACGTATGCGAAAGAGGAATAATAGAACAAGGGAGGTACATATATAGATTCAAACATCATATTCATATATATATATATATGATAAATATTGTGTTCGAAGGAACTTTTGTATGTACTTCTGTATACTTGGCGAGTACTTGGACTCTCATGAGAATTCCAAATGAAAATGGACAAAGGGCAGTTTGTGTGTAGGGTGTTATTGTGCGGGACGAGAAAAACATAAGAGACGACTAACTATTTCTTTTTTATTTTTCTCTTATTCATTCGTATATGTACATGAAGATCGAGGAGGTTTTGCTATGGCTGTGAAAAGTCGATTGGCTGTTGATCGTTGAAAACAATTCCATCACCGAACGTTTTACGTTTGTAAATGAGTTTCTTTGTAGTTGACTTACGAGTTGGTGTACGTACGATAGTTGCACTGGACATAGTGTGGTATAACCGGAATTATGCGTATAAATATATGTATATACTCGTAATGCCAATTCTTTTATCTTCTCGCTGTGTCGTTGTCGTTTGAAACCGGTGAAAAAAAAATTTTTTTTTTTTTTCTTTATCTTTATTTTCATGCACGCGTGAAGATCGACTATCGGTGTTGAAAGGTATTTTATACGTGGGTCGATCAAACTTGTGATCGTTTTATTTATATTTTTTTATTACGTTTCATCACGTTGTGATAAGAAAATTATTCGCATCATCCGAAATTTCATTTTGACTCGTTTTGATGTATCATCATATTTTTAATCCTGTTCAATCTATCAGGAAAAAAAAAAAAAAAAATCGAAAAAAAAATTATTCACACTGAAAAATGTTTTTGTCTATCTCACGTAGAAGTTGCATAATAATAAAAATGTAACAATAAAAAAATCACAAAATCTTTTTATTTTATTTTATTCATTTATTTATTCACTTTATTATTATTATTATTATTATTATTATTATTATTATTTTCTTTTTTTTCATAGATAAGTCGATATTGGATATATGAGAAATGATTTTATTTCATTTAGATTCAGTATCCGGTTTTTAAGAGTAGAAGGTGGCAAAAGACGAGGAATGAAGAGAAAGGACGGGATAAGAAGAAAACGATGAAATAAATTCTTATGAAAATAAATCCAATATTTGCGATTGTGAGGACAACGTGTGTTCTCCCTCTGCTCATCTATTTCCTGGTCATTTCTCGCAAACAAAAACTCGATATCCTGGTTCTCCCACGCAAATAAGATCGGATTCTCTGGATGAGGGGGGATTCCTCTATCGCACTTAGTTTCTCTCATTCACTTATATCGTATATATACTTGTATTATATATATAAATATATAAATGCATGTGTACATGGTAAGTAAGAGAGTTGGGTCTCACACGAAGTTATAATCCAGGGCTTCTCATTATTCGCGGTTACATTCACATATATTTGATAACAATCTTTGAAAAATTTACACCTACGAGATAATTCATATTTTTGGATAAATTATATATAGAAAAAAAAAATGAAGGAAAAAAAATTATTATTGTTATTATATGTAATTCTTTATTTTATTTTATTATTACTATTATTAATACTTTTTTTTTTTTTTCTTCAAATATAATAAATCACAATGTAAATATGTATCTTATCTCACTTTTATATACATATATACACATATGTGTACATACATTTACAATATTTTGCCGAAATCTTTAAACGTGCCTGTTCTCGTTTAACTTTTTAAAAAATTGGTCGTAAATATTTTTGCAGTAAATTGCATGACACGCCTTCTCTATATATCTTTTTCGTCATTTTTATATTTTTCTTCATATCTTTGACCATTAAAATTCATTTCTCTATTATTTATTTATTTATTTTTGTTCTATTTTTATCTATTTATTTATTAATTTATTAATTTATTAATTTATTTATTCAATCATTTGGTTAACAATAGGGTTTCAACGAGCTCGGAAGTAAATAAATATGCCCTGTGCAATATTCAACAAATGTTTACCATTCCTATATTTATATAATTATTGATATGCAAGTCATATACTAAATGCCCATATATACTGAATTGCGTGCAGTGTCTGTATCATTATATTCACTGTCATATATATAAAGTGAGTTGCACGTGCCTGTGAATACCAAACACTCATTCATACAATATCATATTTTACATTTTAGTCATCGGGACATATAGAGAAATAACCAATAGCAAGTAAGTCATTGTCTTATATTTCAATTATGTCTGTAGTATGCGTCACTTATTATGAAAGAAAAAAAAAAAAAAAAAAAAAAGAAAAAAATTGCATAAAAAAATTAATTTGAATAAGTTTAATCAATAAAAAAATTAAACAAAAAAACTCATTATTAATAAATATTATAAACTTTGTGTGCGGTCACAGTGAAATAAATACGACGATTTTTTCTTCATTTTTTCCTTTTTTTTTTTTTTCTATTCTTGTCGCTAAATAGTAGGTATAACACAGACAATAATAATAGAATAGGAAGTGTGGGATGGGAACGATGAGAGAGGGGGATGAAAGAGAAAGGGAAAAATATATATAAAGGAAGCAAAGTGAAGCTGATGTTAGAGGCGCGGTGCAGCGTGACGGAGACGCGCAGTATCAGTGGATATTTTACTTAGATGACTTATATATCCCTCTTTTCTTGGTTTGAGTAGAGTACAAGCAGTCAGTGTCCATCCACGTTTGTATGCTGACTTTGCGCCCACGGCTTTCCCCAATATCTTTGCCGACAACTATACTACCACGAGCAATGCACCACAGACACGACCACGAAGACGATGAACCTTCAAGGCCGCCGATCATGCCAATAAACCGGCGCTTGACCCGAGTTTCTTTATGATTCCCTAGCTCGGGTCGTGATTTTTCAGTCTGGCCATGCAACGCGCGACGTTCGACTCTTCCCCTTCGTATACACATATCTATATACTTATATATGTATATATATATATATATAATATATAGTAAGATCCATACTTGGGATCGGCCTTGGGCCGAAGTTGAGTGTCTATGTAGAAGAAGATGGTGCAAAGTTCATTTAGAATTTTTCCATCAATACTACACGTCTATAATTCCATAATCCTCATTTTCTCATTTTTTTTCCTTTGTTTTTAATTGATTTTATCTTCATAAAAAAAAATTATAATATAAAATAATTGTATGATTGGAATATTCATCATGAAAATAAATTCAATCAAAATACAATTGATTCAGTAATAATTCTTAAATAATTATTACTTTATAGTTTGTTGTATACGCGATCTCGGGAGATTACAACTGCTGAAACGTGTTTCGGTTGTCTCATTAAAATCTGATAACATGTGATAAGAAAAAAAAAAAAAAAAAAAAACAAAAAAAAAAGTGAAGAAAATAATACACCGAATAACTCACAAGAATTTTTATAAATAATATTTACTTTCAATTTCTTCAATAAACGAGAAAAAAAAAACAAAATTTTTTTTTTTCTCTTTCATTTATCATAAAATATCAAATATAATAATAATGAAAAGATGATCACTGGAGTAGGTGCGTCTAAATGCATTTGCTGCTGTTAAATCGGAATCATCATTATAATTAGCGTGAGTACAAACTGGAGACGGTAACGATGAGACGAAGCTGTGCGATGTTTATATATATATGTGTATGTGTATGTATGTATGAATAGCGAAGTTGAGCGGGAATGAAATATAAGAAAAAATAGTAAAAAACAAAGAGATGGAAAAAAAAAAAAAAAAAAAAAACAAAACAAAACAAAAAAATCGGATGAGAGAGAGTAAAGTGCAACGCAGCAGGGTGGAGAAGAAGCGAAGTGGTATTATATAGTGGAGTCGAGTATACGACGCGAAGCTCTCGCAGCAGGATCTTGATACCGGGGCAAGGCGCTCAGGGTCGGTCAGTGTCCACATCAGGCACGTCAAATATGTGGTCGCCAAGATCCACGAGTACTGACCATTATCGCGAGTGCAACGCGCGGTTACCATACCACGTGCATTACAAATTCATACGATATCGAACGACTTTTTATACCCCGAGTCTGTGCGTATTTACCACATTACCATGCACCTCCGGGCTTTCAATGTTCCATGCACTTTATATTATTTCCATGAATATATATTTTATGAATTTCAATCAATATACAAGTACATACTCATATATATTTATTTATATATGTATATATAAATCTAGTCACTTATGATTTGCAATAATTTTCAAAATGACGAATATAAATATAATAAATATTTATATATAATATATAAATAAATAATTTTAACAAATCATCACTATCATCACAGTGAATTCAAGTGTATTATCAGTATTTAAATTTATATATTTATATGATATTTCAACAAAATATAAAATATGACAATGCAAATGTAAAAGTGATTTTGCATAAACACATAAAATTTATATCACATATGAATACATACAAGATACAATGAAATTGCAAATATACTAAAAAAGTAAAAAGTATTTTGTGTTCTTCCACAAACTAAAAAAAAAAAAAAAAAAATATTATGAATAAAAATAAATGAATAAATAAATATATAAAAGAAGATAAAATGCAATAGTAAGGGATGAGGAATAGAGACGCGAGGTAAAAACTGATGAGGGGTAGGACAAGAAGGAGGAACGAAAGGGTTCGTTATGAACGTCAATATTATTCTTTACGTTCATATAGTGTATATACACGTGAGATGGTGTGTAAAAAATATCAAGTATAATTTATGGCCATTTCAGTGGAGTTTTGACGGGAGCACTTGAGTAAAAGTATGAGAAGGGAGAGAAAATACACATATAACATATACATACCTACATATATATATATATATATATATATATACATATTTAAAGGTGAGACGTGTAAAAGGGCCCGAAAGTTTCAGAGTGTACGTACACAAGTTACAAAGAGTACGAAAACTTAACCAGCCGGTCCATGGTCATTTTACCTTGGCCTCGCGCCTTTCTATCTCAACCCTCGTCTCTCTCTCTCTTTTTCTTTATCATTCTCCTTTTCTTCCTTTCTTTACACTCGCTGTTTCACATAGCGAGCTCCTCTTCGCATAAATCTTCCGGTCCACCCTTCTCTGCCCCATTGCTCGTCCCTTTTACGCGTTTATACATATATGTACAATGTATATATATAATATTTCTCATATCCTCTTTGGTTCTTTATATATATACTTGCATCAACCTGCACGACGTAAGCGTGATTTGACGTATATAACATAAAAGTATTCTCTCATACATAAACACACACACACACACGTACTCATATAATATTGCGTATATACACACGTATATAAATGTGTGAGGAACGTGGTGAAAATTAACCAGCGTTTGTATTGTAGTACGCGAACGCGTGTACAGAAAAAAAAAAAAAAAAAAACGGCACTGAGTGAGAACGAAAAAGATGAGAGAGTGAGAGAGAAGTAGCCACGGTAATCACTGTGATTGCAAGGGCCCAGAGTACCAATCCTTTACTTTAATAGCGTGCCCAAAATGCATTGTGGCTTGCCGCAGCATCTTCAAGTGAAAATGAGAGAGATGAGAAGGGTGAGAGAGAAAGTGTGAGGGAGATAAGAAGATAGAATGAGCTGGCAAGTATGTCGAGCAATATATATATAGCAGATGTAAGAGCAGGTCCCCATGTATTTGTTTGCGGCTGTGTAGATATATATATATGTGTGTGTGTGTGTGTGTGTGTGTGATGCCTTTGCGTCGGACGGTCATAATTTTTCCTCTTTGTATATACCGCCTTTGTAAATTAAACAGCAGACAGTGGTAAAAAGAGAATAATTGTCGTTAAAAATTTAGAATCCAATTGTTCTTTTCACTTTTATTTTATAAAATTATATTATACAAATGTGAAATGAGCGAAAAAAAAAAATAATAATAATAATAAATAAATAAATAAATAAATAAATTAGAATAATAATTTGGGCATATGAATTATTGTGTCTTTATATAATACGTATAGTTTCGTTTATCAGTTGATTGTGAATAAATGAGAGAAAAAAAAAGAATAAAAAATTTAAAAAAAATTATTTGGTTTATTCGTATTTTAGTTTTCTATATTTTATTTTTTATTTTTTTATTTTTTTATTTTTTAGTTTTTTATTTCATCATATTTGGTAATGCAAAAAAATTATTTTTTATAGTGTTATGTATGATGTACAAATTTTTTTTTCGTCTGTATTGGAAAATAAGAAAAATATGTGTTAGAAATAACGATCTATAAATTCACTATTCATTTTCTTTACATCATTTTTTTTTTTTTCCTTTCTGTCTCTCTATGTGTTTTTATTTATTATTCACCATCAATTTATCGTTTTGTATTTGCGTTCTCATGCGCATCGTAAAAGAGGAAGAATTATTTAAATGCACGCGAACGGTAGCCGATTCAAACGCGTATAAAAAAATAAAAAAACATTTAATAATAATAATAATAATGTGTACAGTAATATAATATTCCCGTTGCGTGATATCGATCAATCACCCCATTTAAAATACATATATGCATTGATTATATACGCTTCTAAATATTATTCATATATATATGTACATATTTACATATATACATAGTGAAGATGTGTCGTTAAACGTTTTGTCATAATAATTAATGAATGGAAAAAAAAAAATATATATATATATATATATATATATATATCTATATGAAATTCTTTTGTTTATTACGATTGTATGAGAGAAAGTCGGGCAAATTTCATTGTGGACCAAATTGCGTTTTTAGTTATTATTATTATTTTTATTGTTCTTATATTTATACGTAACTCGAGCGACCTCGGCTAACATGAGGTTTTTGTGGTCCATACGCGGTCAGGAATAATATTATGAACCAAAACCATAGAGCACATCATGGCTGATGATGTGAAATGAAAGTGTGGTCGCCTCCACCCAACGTACCCTATTCTCATCCTATAAACTCATATATATATATATATATATATCACCGCAAAAACGCATTCTAATGATTTTCTTGACATTATATATTTTGTTAATTATTAAAAATAAAAACAAAAAAAAAAAAATTGTACATCATACATAAAACTATAAAGAATAATTTTTTTACATTACCAAATATGATGAAATAAAAAACTAAAAAAATAAAAAATAAAAAACTGAAAAAATTAAAAAATTAAAAACTCAAAAATTAAAAACTATATAATGAAAAACTATATAATTTTTTTCTTTGTTTTTTTTGTCAAAAATTAAAAACTCAAAAATCAAAAACTATATAATGAAAAACTATATAATTTTTTTCTTTGTTTTTTTTTCTCGTGTGATTTGAAATAATTGAAATATTATTTTATTATTATTTATTTGTTCTCACGGCAAGGAGAAGTGGATTCTACTCTCGCATTTGATGTCAATTCAATAAAGACACATATTCCTGTCTTCGTTTGATACAAGAGTTAGTGAAAGAAAAATATATAGAATAAGATGAATAAGAAATCCCTTGTCTAGACATCGGGCTTGAGTGAACGACGAGCATATATATTTAACTTTTCTTTGTATTGGTTGAAGTTTGGAATGGTAAATGTAAAATCTTTAAAGATGGGAGATCGACTCCAACGGCCCCGAGCATGTCGGCACTAACTTGTATTAATGTAGCCGATCAATCCTAATGGACGTGGCTGCATCAGCACCGCACGAGTATTTGCATGCGTATGCCCCCACTGACGCCATTCGCACACGGATCCAACATGTGTATATATGTGTACCATGCACCATTTGGAACTCACTCATTCTCTTTCTCCCTCTTGCTATCTTTCAGTGTATAAATCGCAGGTCATCGAGATTCTTTGACGACGTATATAGGTATCGTATAGTCCGTACGGTAAATACACGATCGACGATTTCTTCAAACTGCCGCTTAACGAGCTCATCACTCAATTGTCAAAATATAAATAAATAAATAAATAAATAAATAAATAAATAAATAAATAAATAAAGTCAATTCGAAAAAAATTAAATTTCTCTAATCACAAACTGAAAAAAAAAAATATATATATATATATATAAATTAAAGTCCACGTATTATTTATTTATGATAATGAAATAAAAAGAAAAATATTTTATTAAATTATTATTAAATATTTAGTGAATAAAATTCTTATTATACGAATTATAATTAATCTTAGATGAATGTATGATCACATATTTATATATTTATTCTCAATTATTTTCATTTATATACTTCGTATATATATATATTTATATATTTATATATCATAAATATACATCATGTAATGCTAACCGGACCTTGAGAATATTGCGCTGATGTTTCCACACATTTACGCGAGTACGTTAAGCACCAACGCGTATATAAATCTCAAATCATCATGATTCTTCTTGTCAAATATATATCGAGCATGCCATATACTCTATCTTGAAACCAGTAACGACGAATTAAATATATCTCTTACCACATCTACTCTTACACTCATGCACACACTTATTTTATAATACATATCCATAAAAGTAAAACATTACACATATAAATATTGTATTCTTATACGTAAAGTATATAATATAAATACCGATATTGAAAGCCCATTGAGTGTGATGTACGTCAAATTCTTGTCAAGAAATGAACTTAATGAATATCTATTCTCCAACGTTATAATGTCCATGTGTATAAAGATATGTATAGGTATAGGTATATACTCACGCTTCTGCATGCGATAAAGTTACATACTGAATAAATAATAGTGATAAAGCGTCTCTCCTCTATTCTTCACAACTATAGGTATATACATGTACATATATATATATATATATATATATATATATATAATACGTTACCTGCATAAGAAAATAGCGTAAAATATGATAGATTGAAAAACGCCTGGTATTATTGCTCTCGTGTGCCTCAAGCAATTTTATATATTTTTCAAAACTATACGGTAGAGGGAATAATATCGCGCGTGCGCGCGTGAGTGCCTTGCAACAACTTGGATTATAACTGAAGGCGTAACCATAAAAAAAAAAATATATATATATATATATATATATACATATACTAGTACATAGTATTATTGTATACGAGTATGTGTGAATACGGATATAATTTTTTTTTTCTTCTTCATACACGTCTGAGGGCTCTGTATGTGTATATATATATATATATTTCTTGGGCGGTAAGATTTGCACTGTCGGGGTCACAATGAAAAGGTCACGTTACAAAGTTACATATCTATATATTTATTTTCATTAATTCATTTGTTGATTTTTTTTTTTTTTCTATTTAATTTTTATTTTTTTTTTTTTATTTTTCAAGTGTGAATTTTATACTTCCTCTCACTTGTGGTATAAGTTTATGCCATTTGATCGGAGTATAACAGAAGTAGTAGTAGAAATAGTGTACGTGTTGCTAGAGTAGAGAGAGAGAGAGGGAGAAAGATAGTCCTATCCCTACCAACTTTCCCCACTTATTCATTCAGTTTGCTGCTTATATTTTGATTTCAACTATTTCATCGGCATTTCTGTTTCTACTTCGTAGTCGGACACACGTATTCAGCCAGTACGTGCAAATATCAATCGAATATATTTTTCAATTCACATGTTTATTTTATTTTTTTTTTTTTATTATTTATTTATTATTTTTGTTTAATTTGATAATTTGACAATCGGATAATAATAATGAAATGAAAAAAATATAATTATATACAATAATTAAACTGAAATTTTATGTTTCGCAGAAAAAATTGAAATAAATAAATAAAATAAAAAATTGAAAATAGAGAATTGGGTGTGGACAGTTAACAGATGATAATCAGCTACTGTAGATTATTGTAATTGGTAACTCGCATATTGTATTATATAGTATTTCTCGTAAATTCGTACTTAGCTATGAGGAACGCCGTGAGCATCTGTAAAGTCAACGATACGCGAGAATGGACCGCAAAATGCAGGACCAATTCTCTTTTACCTCTCATTTCGTTTTATTTTTTCTTTCTTTTTTTTTCGTTTTTTTTTTTTCCGACGCGCCGTGGAGAGACAACGACGAGGAGCATACGAAATCAAATGAGAAGAAGAAGTAAGGAAGGAAGGGTAAAAAAAAAAACAAATCCTCGGCCGTATAACTTTCGCAGTCCATACTGTATGGGAAGGGATATAAGGAGTATACGGGCGCGGGTATATAGAGGATCGTCGGGCGATATATAAATTACACGTCTGATCCCAGGAGCCCTGAGGAAGTATAACGGTACTGGCAGGTATTGCCATACCGTGGACACGGATCTTGGGCTGTTCTGATGCTGCTGGTGCTGCTGTTGCTTCTTGTGCTCCGATCTGTTCTCCCTCGCTTGCAGCATCACAGGAGAGAGCTTCTTCTCTTAATACTCATTTTATTATTTATTATTATTTTTCTTTGTATTTTCTATTTTATATATATATATTTTTTTTTTCTTTAATTTTTTTTTTTTCTTCTTTTTATTATAAACACAGGCATGATAGTATGACGAGAAAGAGGGAAAGGGAATGAGTGAGACTGAGAGTTGAATTAAAATTTATATAGAGAGAAGTGAATAAAGCGACGAGACACGCAGAGAGTGGATGATGGAGAGAACGAGGTGAAAGAGCGAATAAATGTGAGATATATGTATAAAGTGATGTGATGAAGAGAGGGAGAATGAGAGAAAGATAAAAAGACAAGTCGAGTCCAGTTGATCGGCAGCTAAGATTGTGCACAAGTTACGTCAGCATCTTATTGGTACGCGCATAGGTACATGAGCGGTCGATCAAAGGGTCGCTGGGAGATTCTCTATTTTAATGATCATGTGCGAATATTTTTAACCATTCTCTTCCCTCTCTCTCTCTCTCTCTCTGGGTTTTTCACTTTACTATTTTTTTTATACATCTATTTTTTGATTTTCTCTCTTATCTTATTTTTTTTTTTTCTCATAAATTTCAAGTTCGTTATTCCAATGTAGATTTTTTTCTATTATTATTTTTTTTTTTCCCTCTCATCCTGAAATCGCAGTACATCGGTTATCATTGTGTACGGTATTTTATTTATGAATAATAATAATAATAATAATAATAATAATAATAATAATAATAATAATAATAATAATAATAATAATAATATAACAATGGAATTATTTCTCAACTACACTGTCTATACATCATCATCAAATTCTGATTGATATCGTATCACCCTGAAGGCGCAAATACAATCTTCGAGTGGCTTTCAACAAGTTTAACGTAAGACGAACTGCTCACCTAGAGTCGACCTTCATTAATCAACAGTGTTGGACTTCCTGGGTGATAAATAATATCGTTTTCCAAGGTGTATATAGCTCCGTGTGTGCGTGTGTCTAGTTCACATATCGCGAGATGATTATTTGAATAATATCAATGTTCTCTCATGAGAACGAGGCGCGAAAAAAAAAAAAAAAAAAGGAAAAAAATTGTATATACAGAGACAGAAATGAGGACGAGATAAATATATCGATTGAGGTTTTGTTTTTTATTTATTTATTTTTTTTTTTTGAAAAATAACAAAAAATATAATATAAAAAAATATATAATTGTAAAACAAAAATTCATTCGTAGATTTAGTGAAAATTATTTTTTTAAGGAAAAATATTATTTATTATTATTATTATTATTTTTTTTTTTTCTCATTTGTATCGTGAATTCGTTATGAGTATAATTTCATATATTTAAATATCAAGTTGAGTCGATAGTGAAACTGTACTAATAAAAATAATTAGTACAAAAATGAAGAGATAGAGAAAGAGAGTGAGGAAATAAAAATTGTTGTTTCTTTATTTCCTTCAATTTTTTCATGTACATACACAGTGATACGAGGAAGCGACTCAACTGGCGAATGGTGCGTGAGATCGGGCGACACCCACGCTCTGCGAACGGCTTTCACATTTCCCATAAAGCCAAGCCTCGTGTTACGACGCGTTTTGATATACATATGTGTATACACATTCATATGAGGAGAAAAAAAAATAATAATAATAAATAATTTCCTCTACATTCAGTATCGAAATTCATGCGATGATGTAAGAAGAATTTTTCACTGTTTCAAATGGAAAAAAAAAAAAAAGAAAAAAATTTACTTTCTTACTTTCTTTTCTTTTTCTTTTTTTTTTTTTTTTTCTTCTTTTATATTACATCGTTGCATGAATTTATTTGATTTCATAATAATGCTCAGTATATATAATTTATGTACACATATTGACGTGTTTTCCATGAAGAAAACGGTTCATTATCTCTAATAATGTAAATAAACTGTTTATATGTGTCTCGAAATGTCCTACAGTTCAAATGCCACTGCGTCATTCTACGCTCGTATCATTCGCCAAACGTGTTGCATATAGCGAAGATGTAAATCCAACTATATATAGGTAGTTGAATTTTACCGTTTAGTCGACGCGCCACTGCCACCACCGCCACCATCACCACCGCACACAAACATCACACATCTTGTACACATTGTCGGCATACTCGCACAAAAACGACAACATCACACCAACGATGAGGACACAACTACTATATAATTCCACCAGGACTGTCATCCTTACGTGCGTTAATTCAAACCACACAATCTCACATCGCTATAAACACAGTAAGCAATTTTTTTTTGTCTTTCTTGTCTTTTTTTTTTTTTTTTCTTCTTTCAAATTCTGAATTTCAAGACCTTCGTTGTCGTATCAACAGATAATCAACACAACCCCAACTACACACACATACACACATTTTTATCACAATCACATATCCTTATATAATTTAAATATATAATATTTTTTCTGCAAGACAAATCCTGAAATTGACGAATATATGATACATTTGCAATACCAGAATAGAAATGATTTAATTTTTTTTATCTCCTCCTCCTTTTTCCTCCATCCCCTTGTTTTCTTTATAGTTCTTTCCGAGAAATGGATATTATTTTCATCTCACAAAATTACAGTAGACAATAGAAATGAACAAATAGTATATTGGCAGGGTGTGCAGCAATAAAACTCCAACGTGCTATTTACGAGATTTTTTGTTGTTGTTGTTGTTGTTATTGTTGTTATTGTGTACCCACCCGCAGGCAGAAGTTCTTGGTATTGAAGCAGAGCAATATAAATGGAAGATCACCTGGAGGAAGGATGGAAAGGAAAGCGAGAGAGTGAGGGAGAAAATAATAGAGGAAGTGTGAACGAGAAAGAGAGAAGAAAGAAGTGATCACTATTGAAATGCGACTACGAGTCGATATTGTGTCAGACACTCCAAATCCAATGATTTTAAATCTCACGCGCCTGTATTTTATTCCTATTAAATTTTTCCCCATGGTGCACGCGCGACACGCGCGTTCTCAAACACATACACACATACACACACACACACACACACACAATATAAATATATACATAAATGGAAGATTCACGTTAGTTCAAAATAGAAAATGAAAAGAGTTAGTAACAGTACTCGCCATTCGCGGAGAGTAATATAAATCTCAGTATACGAGAGCGAGCAAATCGGTTCACATTTGCACACAGCGACGAGAGTTACGGGGTATATATTGTACACCACAAATATACATATATATATATATAAAAAGAACGAATTGAAAAATGTCTCTGTGGTGTATTAGTAATTTAACGTCAGGGTAAGGTAATACACCAGTTGAATATTGAGATATAAATAAGTTCAAGTATCGGACAAAAAAAAAAAAGAAAAAAAAAAAATGGGTAAACTGCAAAATAAACACAAGAGAAGAAGAGAAAAAAAGAAAAAAAAAAACAAGAAAATAACGGATATTCAGTATATTTATACAAGTATATTGGAATAATAATAAAACAAATATAAAATTGAAAACAAAACCAAAAAAAAAAAAATAATAAAGTCACTTATATTTATTATTATTTTTGTTTTTTTTTGTTTATAGAATTAATGGTATATAGATATACAAAGTCAAAAGGAAGTATTATATAACAGTACTGTGTGGCAAACAGCGTCGTCGGAAGCCATATAAATCTTACGGGGTGAGAGCAAATTGTTTGGACTTAGAAAGAAGAGATGGAAGACAACGGGAGAGATATATAGGTATAAACCCATATATATAATGGAATATAACAGCTAACAGGAAACGTTGTAAGGATCCGTTGTGAGTATTAGTATATATATATATATGTGTATATATTTACTCATTCTACACTTTGATTTTTATTTATTCTCTCTTTTATATGTGTATTTTTATTTTCCATCATTTTCCCCTTTTATCTATCTGTGTCTTTCTCGTCCTTTGATGGCATACGTACACCCGCTATGGTATATAAATTCAAGTATTACGTAGCAATCGCTTTATATATATAGTGTACATAACTCTCTTGTCCACATCATGCGAAAAGGGTTGCTCGATACGAATATACCACACGCGTTATAATAATTTCTACTTTAACAGCGCAATTTATCGTATTTATGTATGAACATATATGGTATACTGTAATTGTCTCTCCATAGGTGCTACTCGTATTAGTCGGATTGTATAGGAATATTTGTTGAGGAGAAAGAAAAAATAGAAGAGAAAAATATACAGACACAAACTTGTAAGCAGGAGCTGCAGAAAATTTTTCCTTTTGCTATAAACTTCAGATTGCGTCTTGTATTTTATCCCTATCTATATTTACCCTTCCATTTCTCTTTCTCTATCTCTCTTTTTCTCTCTCTTTGTTTGTCTCTCTTGATTTCTGTATAAGTTATCATATATATCTGTGTATATTATTCTATTGATATGTTTTTATTGTCGTTGAACATGATGACTACTGTATGTAAAATTTTTTTTTTTATTTCATGTACTTAATTTTTATCCCCTCAATAATTTATTAATTTATTATTTTTTCCTGTGTATGGTATGAATTTATGATTGCGATTATTATTATTATTATTATTATTATTATTATTATTATTATTATTATTATTATTCATTCATTCATTCATTCATTCATTGACTTATTAGCTTTGAATTATATATATTTTATATATATATTATTAAATAAAAAATAAATTAAAAAATGATAATAATAATAAATTTAAAAAATAAATAAAAAAAAATTAGCTTTTAAGCTTTAAAAAGTACAAAAATATATAGATAGTGAATTGCATAGAATTTAAAGAGGACGAATATTGCAATGGCAATAATATCATTTACATTACACGAAATTAATTGCCACTGTAGTACAGAAAATATACGTAAAATTATATATACACGCAAGCTCGTATTACTCACTCGACTTGTATAAAATTTATGGGATACAAGGGCGGATCTAACGATTTCCTCTTTCTAACCATAGACTTATACACGTCTTTTTCCACTTGGCGTTTGGATTGCACACACACACACACATATATATATATATATATATACCGCGCGCGAATAAAGTTCCTCGAAATAAGATACACGGATAGTCAAGGTCGTAACTTCGTTCCGCCACGCACCCCATTACCCAGGAATTTCTCATGAATCGTATCTGGATCCATCTCTTTCTCTCTGTCTATTTCTATCTCAGTTCAACTCCCACTCTCTCTCTATCGTCTTCTTTCTCTGCTTCTTCTTCACTAATTTTTTCTTTTTTCCTTCTGCATTTTACTTGTACCTATTTCTCATTTGCTCTCCCTTTCCCTCTTTTTCTCAGATACTATATTTTTCAATTTGTTTAACTCGTTGTGTGTATGTGTATTATCACGCAAGGTCATGATTTTAGACATGAGTTCGCCTTTTGTAAACTGAGAAAGTCATGAGAAAACAAAAAAAAAAAAATTTTTTTTTACATTATTTATTATATAAGTGGATTTATTATTTATGTAAATATATATAAATTGTCATTTATATCTTGGAAATATTGAATATACAATACGGAAATATTATTTTAACTGATATATAAATGTCCATATATTTCTGATGTTGCATGATTATTTAAAGTCGTGATATTCGATTTGCACGATTCTTTGCAAGGTCGTAGGTCTATTTCTCCACCGTTGGGGTCCTGTTCAGATGATATCCTTGTGAATCTTTCTCTCGCTGTTGAAACAAATTAGATTCGCCTGCAGGTGCCGTTAATACGGTTTTGGTAACTCGATTCCACGCTTTGTCCACTTCTCATATATACCTAAATCCAATCGAGAATATATTTAATGTTTTGATTTCGATCAATGTCCTATTATCATTATGAATTGTGAGGTAATTATTTTAAAATAAAATTAAATATTTAACGTTAAATCATTTATTTTTTTAAATTTTTAATAGGTCAAAGATCATTGAAAAAATTATACAGACAATGGAAAATTGTATTTTATATTGATGAAGGTCAATGTTGAGGTTGTGACTTTTTAAATTATTATTATTATTTTTTTTTTATACGCATGAAAGATTTTACTGTACAAATGTGAGATTCTAGTGATTGTTATTCGGAAAGCGCCGGATCTATTGACCCGGTCACAGTTTCTTTACATTTGAATTCATCGAAAATCGGGGCATCATGTTTGGAAATTTTTTTACGACTACCGTTACTATTCTTCTTGAATACGCATACACTGTAATTGTCACAGTTAAATGTCAAGTACATTTTGATGACACTCGGTATCAGTGACCTAAATGTAAAATAAATATCTATTGTCTTGACATAAAGAAATTTTATTGCAATCGGTGAAAGTTTAATTATTGTATATTATCTTCTATTGTTTTTTTTCAATTTATCTTTTTCTTTTTCTCACTTATAAACATAAATTTTTTGTGACGTTTATTTTGCTCTTGTATATATATTTTTCTTTGATATTATCAGGAAATTGTATTTATGTACATGTATAAGGTCACATTTTTCCTGTTGTCTCTTGCATGAATGTTTGAGATATATTTAAATGAGATTTACGTGGTTTTGTGGTTTTATCAGTTATCTATCTTGAGTCTTCTTACGTTAACTCAACGAATTTCCGTTTCCGTATATGATAAAGATTTCACACTGTGTGCATCAATTCAAATTGAATTATTTCACAAATTTATATATATATATATATATATTTTTTTTTCTACATATAAATATACATAATTTTATATCTTTTTTATTTTTTTCAACTGTAAAAAAATACAACTGTACAACCAATCAATTCACACAATTATTTTTCATTCTTCATTTTGAATATTGCGATTAAATTCTTTTTTTTCTTCTTTTTTTTCAGTCATACACATCAAATGTAAATATGACAATGTGTAATAAATTTTTATTCTACATATTCTTATAATGAATATTATTCCTCTATATTTTCTTTTCTTTTCTTTTTTCTTAACATGATAATAAGATAAAAGTGGAGTAGTTCGAGAATGGGGAAAATGAAACTCCACACGCAAAGAGAAAATAATGGAGGTGAAATGCGGCCAAATAGAGAGCGAAATATTGTGTCGTTGTTACAGGTCAATGAAGTGAATGGAGGGCGTATACCTACTTTTCCAATAAATTATTTTGCATATATATATATATATTATATTTGTATGAATTTAATACAAAAGATAATGTCATCGATGCGCATCTGCGTAAATCATATGCACATGATGTGCTCCAATTTCTATCATCATCATTTGAATTATTCATGCCACAATTCTCTCATTAAATTTTATAAAAAAAAAAAAAAAAAAAAAAAAAAAAAAATCTCTAATTATTCATTACATTTTCGACTCGTATATATTCAAAGTATCACATGTCACATCCCTTCAATTATATAAAAATCGCAAATACCCATGCGTGTCATTGTAAACACATGAAAGTAAATATTTACATAAGTTTTACATATTATAATTTCGTAATCTACAGTCTCACGAATGTTACTGTGACAATGATAGAAAAACAAGTAAACAAATTTAAAAAAATATAAACAAAAAACAATAGAATCACATTTGATGGTAAGATCAAAACAAAAAAAACTTTGACACGGGAAAGATGAATATCTGGTGTGGGAAATGTGCGGCGTGTGAATGCGATCACACATGGACGAGTGTGTAAATTGAAAAATAATATTATTTTTTTTTTCTATTCACATCAATCATAATTATAATATTTATATTCACATGATATTACAGATATCACAGTTGATTTAATCAATGAAAAAAAAAAAGGAGAAAAAAAAAATTTTTAATAATAACAAATAAAATAATGGATATTAAATTTTTAATCGTGTGGTCGGTACATGAAAGCCCCAGAATATTTTCATTCGATCGATTCAACAATACAAATGTTTAAATAAATATGAATTCATATATATATATATATATATGCGTTGCCCTTTTACATATTATTATTCATCGTCTGAGAATATATCGCAAGCAAAGCAGGAAACTCTCACTTTCATACCACCCGTATGTATTATCTGACTTGTAGTCCATTCGCATCATAATATAAACACAAGAGAAGCGTTCTCTCGATGATATAAGACCTCTCCTACACCTCCAAACACGATGAGGACGCGATGCCGTAAAAGATTTACGAAGCTTTCTCCAGTCAACCGGTGAATTGCAAATCGTTTGCTGCATACCTTCCTTTTCAAATAATTTTTTATTTTTTTCAGCTTTATATATGTTTATATTCTTGCTCTTTATATTCTTTAGTATAATACCTCTTGTATATATATGAATATAGTTACAGACATGAAGACGAGCGTAGGAGACGCTACGACCCGCCGTTGGGGTTACGATTGTTGGCAACGCAATGTTAATGTATATATACATTATATACACGTTGTTCGCCTGTTCAAACCGCCGTTTATCTATCACAATGCAGAAATAAATCCGCGCACTATCGCGTTCGCATAGTATGTACACCCGTGCAATAGTGAATTATAGAATATACTCAACGACAAAAGAGACAAGACAAGTTGAGTCTTGTACAAAAAAATATATATGATATTACTATACGATTGTATTACTATCCAGTAGTCGCAAGACTCAGATAATAAATATACATTTGATTGATTGATAGTCATTGATGAATTTAGTATTTAATTAAAATAATAATAAATATATAAATAACAGACTCTATTTGATACAGTGACTTCAGATAGACTTACAAAAATCGAGTCCCTGGTTCCGGGACTTTGCAAAGACTTTTTGAAGCGTCATAAAGACGAACAGAGACATCTGTTGAAAATTTCCTCTCGAGAATTTATTAATGATTTTTCATTTTTATTATATATATATATATATATATATATAATTATATACATCATTATTATTATTATTTTTTTTTTGATATATCTTTTCATTATCTTTGGAGTATGTGGGTCGAAGAATTTTTTTTTTTTTTTTTTTTTTCAGATATTATTGTCAGTGTGAGTGTTTGTACCTGCTGATATATTGACTGGTATGTTGAACAATCAAATTAAATTGTCCGACATGCATAATAACATATTGTGACCACACAATAAATTAACACGACATTCTCGTAGTTATTTCGAGTTATTTTTATTTATGTAACCATATATTGTTTTTTCTGTTTTTTTTTTTTTTTTTGTTTTTTGTGTATGTTCATATGTAGAATGTGTCCGCCTCGGTGCAATTGACAATTTCAATCGTTGTAATTTTTGGATCAATTCGTAACAGTTAATATGCAAATTGTACATTACTTATATATATGTTTAGATATTTATATATATTATGTATAGCGTATAATGTATTTTATAGAAAGTGTCGACATAAATAATCGGATACAGCCGCCAGCTGGTACTTCAAGTGTGAATTGGTATGCCGCGGACAATTAATTTTATTGTTCAACATACTCTGTTCCAAGTAAAGCGCAAAATCATCATATAATAATTTGCAGATAAAAAAAAAATAATAATAATAAAAAATTAAAAAATAATAATTAGAAAAAAATTAAAGAAAAATTTACATTCACTTTTAACAAATGATATTTTACTTTGTATCAATTAATTTTATTATTCTGTGATACTGCAGAATAAAATTATTTTTTTTTTTTTTTTTTTTTTTTTCTTTCTTCAACAAAGAAAAATAAAAACAGAAAAATGTTTTTTTTTTTACATCCTAAATAAACGTCTCATACTTCTTTCATTTGTCAATTTAAAATTCAATGTCAATGGCACTGCAATGAAAGAAGAAAAAGAAAAAAAAAGAAAAAAAAAACAAAATTCAGTAAAATAAATAAATAAAATACTCGAATTAATTTTTTTTTTTTTTTTTTTTTTTTCTACATCAGTGTGAACAACGGTCTGAGTGATGATGATAGAAATCAATTAACCCTCCGTATAAAACAATTTTTTTCCTTCATCTTCAAGCCAAAATAATAATAATAGTAAAAATTAAAAATAAAATATAACAAAGATTAAATAAAAAAAAAAAAAAAACATTAATATCAAGACGGACCAATTTAAAAACTGTCTGAGCCAATGTAAACTTAGAACAAGAGCATTAAATTTTCTCAATGACACAGGTTCCAAGTGCCCGTTTGTAAGTCCGAAGATGACGTTGATGAGTGACCGGTTTTTTTTTTTTTTTTTTTTTTTTTTTTCCACACGTGGATTCGGTGGTGTGCACAGTCACCGCAATGTATTCAGATGAAGTGGATATTCAGGGCCTTGAGTAACGGCAAAAAAAAAAAAAACAAAAAAAAAAAGTAAAAAATACAACAAGAGGTAAAGAGACAGAGAGTTTATACTTGTGTGTCTTGCATATATGTGTATATAAGAGAGAAAGAATAAGAGAGAAAGCCAGAGGATCCATGGGTCGTCGAACTACTGTCGACATGAGCAAGCAGTCCTCCATGTTGGACCCTATCAAGTACTTGGGGCTCCCAAGAGACGCAAGAGAGGGCACACTATATTCTTTGGATTGCGCCGCCTTTGCGAATATAACGATTCTCGAGTTGGCCACGTACACTTGGCCATCCTTGGACACCTCCACAGTCTGTACAGTTGTTCAATACATCCAATATGGACGGCATTCCATTGTGGATGATGCAACATCAGTATCCAACAGACAAAATGCATCAATTCACATTGACATGACTTCGATAAGAATTACCAAACGCGGTGAATTATGTGGTCGGATTGGAGTATTGGAATTGTTTTTATTTATAAAATAACTGGACGTATAAAAGAAAGAATTAAAAATAAGAAAAAAATTATTTTGTATAAAGTATATATTTATTTATTATATATACAATATTATATTGACAGTTTTATTTTGTTATTTAAACTGCAATTTATTATCTTAATACGACTTAATCGTCCATCAAGTGACACCTTACTCCATGAACAGTAGCTGTGGTATGACACAAGACCAATGGAAACTGGTATACTATATATAAAAAGAAATAATAAATAAATAAATAAATAAAAGAAAGAAAAGTGGAATAAATTCAAGAACCAGTTGTATTAATACCATAGTGTACGATGCGATCAGAAGAATTTTCTTGTCTGTTGTGTGTGTGTGACTTATAAATTATTAGTCTTATCATTTGCACACGTTGCATTTGAAATTTTTTATTAAATGTTGATGTATTTATATGTGAATATAATATTATACAATCATCCAATCTTTGTAGAAAAAATTCTTAGCGAGAGTTAACAAGAGAATAAACGACTGTCCACTTTACTACAATTCAGTTACAGATGATCGAACACACAATTGATCAAGCGAGCAATGGGAAGCTGAGTAAGTAATAGTATAATCGATCAACTTTCGATTAAATTACACTATACAAATACATGTAAAATTACCTTTCTCTCATTTCACTGTATATTTTTCATATATAAATAATTTATCCCGATATAATAATTTCAATGATAAAATAAAAATCATAAATTTTTATTGAAAATAGAGAGAAACTTTTCTTTTTATTATTATATGAGTATAGAGATAATACAAGTGCGATCAATTTCGTGTGAGTAGCATGAATGACATTTAGTTACAACGTTTCGATTCACAATGAATAAAAAAAAAATATATATATATTACAGGGGGGAAATGGCAATGATTCTCGATGGACAATGGCCGGCGCGTCAACCTGCATAAGTTACCGACCAGTTCCCAACTCGTTACATCGTGAAACTCAAGTTACGCGGCTTATATTCACAATTCACATACTGTAATCCAGTCTATCCTATAAATAAATATATATATATATATACAACTTCATACAAAAAATAATAAAATTATTTAATACACGTAACTATAAATAAATATATTTATGTCGACATTATATGAATCTGATAATTGAATTCTGCATTTATTTCAAAGAAATATTATAATACACAAATGTTGATAATAATAATACCGATGATGAGAATGATGATTGTGTATTTAGGTATAGAATAAATCCATGACATAAAGGATACCACCACTGTGCGAGTCCTTTGCAACCAATAGCTGTCGACTGTACACCCTGTAGGAGTTACGCAGTTGCGTAGTAGTCGCTGCTGCCGTAGGAGCTCGGTGTCACTTGCATTGGCTATCGCATTAAAATATTGTTCAGCGTGGGTGAGTTTATGTACTTGTTGATTTTAGATTACTCTTTCTACCTTTGCCCCAACCCCCACTTCTTTCACCACTTCCCTAACATCAACATACGTGTTGTCTACACATGAATATTGTATTTCTTTTTTGCATTGATTGTTAGATGGGATAATAAAGATAAGAAAAAAAAAAAAAAAATTTTTTTTTCCTTTTTTTATTTACTTTTTTTTTTTTTTTTTTTTTTTTTTTAATTATATTTAATGATTTTGACTGATGATATTTGCGAATAGGTAATCATAAACATTTTACATTTGCAAATATATCTTCTGGTATATTGTTATTTATGACTATGAGTAATATTATATGTTAAATAAATTATCGTTTACGCCCTTCTGTTATTGTACTTGGGTGTGCGTGTGTATATGCGTGTATCAGTGTGTGTTGTGTTTGTATATAAATTGTAATTTTTATATTACAGTGGTGAGTATGAATAGTGAATTGAAAGGGGTAGAGAGTAAATCGATTCGTTAATCGTGACCGATTAATCGATTCCTCACGGTGCCAACGTTATTGAACAACAACACAAGTATTTTACTGTACAACGACGCACCTGCAAAATACAGGGAGGTAATATTGTGTATGAAAAAAAGGGGGGATGATGGTGTGTTGGATATGAAAAAAAAAAAATAATATTTGCTAGAGTTGTTGAAGAATAAATGTTCATTGGTTGAATATGTATTGGTATGAGGATGGAATAAAGCGGAAACATTTATCATCTTCTTGTATTTGCGTTTCCTCTCTACTATTTTATCACGATTGATCAAGTATACATATTGAAATTATTCATTTACTCACTCTTACTTTATACATTTAATATTTCAAAATATTCATTATCGTTTTTTCTCGTTGTTTTTTTTCTGTATCATTTTTTTTTTTTTTTTTTTTTTTTTTTTGTAATTGAATAACTCCACTTTAATTAATCTCAATGTATACAGGCTCATATAATTTTCATTATACATGAAAGCGAAAATTAAATAAAGAAAAAAAAAAAAATCAATGAAATACAAAAAAAAAATTGAGATAAAAATAGTAATAAAAATTTATGAGTGATTTTATCAATTAATATATCGTATATAAAATGTTGGTTGGGCGTAGATGTGATGTCAAAGAATCATACGGACAGGATATTTAATAAGATGAATGTCAAATGATGAAAGTAAAAATAAACGTTTAGAAATTTTTTCACTCTTCCTCTCTCTCTTTCACTCTAGAATAAATCAGAGAATAAAAATGAAAAAAAAAAAAAAAAATGAAATGAAAAAAAAAAAAAAAACTACAATCGTTACACAAAAATGAATGAGAGTCAGACTGTGTTTCCGTCATGTGTAAAAAAGATCGTATCAATTGAGTGTCATTTTTGTTTTATTTCTCTGCAGTTCATTTTCTCCTTTCCAATTTTTTTTATTTTAATTTTTTTTTTTTTTATTTATTTATTTATTAATTTTTTTTTTTTCATTGATTTATTCATTTTTTTCTGCCTTCACATCAACTACTGGCTCTGTATGTATGTGTTGACGGTGTATGTGTGTATGTGGTAACGGACGAGTATTTTACAGCGTCGTCATATGTGCAAAACTCGTGTTAGTCGGTCGTCCTGTGTGCGCGATGCCAACCCGGTCCAGTTATCACTAAACGTTTTACGACGTTTCTCGTCGACTGCTGTAAATGCACCGGACTTTCGTATACATATGTATATATATATATATATACATATATTCATTATGTACGTATGAAAATGACATGCCAATGCCAATGGAATATGTGGGCTTGGGTATCGACTCGTGTGCATATCCATACTCTATTCGCTTCCTTATGACTTCGTCGTTTGAAGACAATACTTATACGACCACGCGTTTTGACTTACGTCAAATTATCAGCTCGCCTACGCTTGCACCTATCTCTACGTCAATGATATGCCAACATGGCACTGTCCCAAGTTTATATTTTAAAGCTCGTGCCGTAAACTTTCGGGTCATTGATCCTTATATACCTATATCAACAGCACTATAAATGAAATGTTGGAAATATAATAGTGATAAACATCTTCATGTACTTCATTTTACCATGAAATAACATGAAAAAGAGAAAAAAAAAAAAAGTAATAAATAAATAAATAAATAAATAAATAAAATGGAATAGATAAAAAATCTTGTGGATGATTTATCGTTATGGTAAAAATATCAATTTCAAATTAACCATTTTCAATTTGTGACATTGAATTTAAATCATTGAGAATCTCAAGTGTTTTCATTAATTGATCAACTGTACTGAAGAAAAAAATGAATAAATAAAAAATAAATTAATAAATAAATAAATAATAGTAATCATACAATCGCCAAAATAAGTAGGAATCGAGAGTTTATATATGTATATATATATTTAATGAGATGCATTGCAGGACTGCGATGAATCTTAATTACCCAGTAATTAAGTTAATTACCAATAGGCCATAGCCTTTACCCTTCGATTGGTGAATTGGTAATGGCAATTACCATATATGAACTTTTACTTGATTGTATAAATATAAGATTGCTATAACCTTCGACTTTATTGTCGTTCAATTGACTTGGGTATAATTTTTAATCTCATCAAGGACTTGTCCACTGAATTCGTGAATAAAATTCACATTCACATGCATAAAGATAAATAAAATATTTTTTAAATTGACAAATCACTATGTGTATATGTGTATATAATAGTAGTTTTACTCCTACTAATGACTCGTTGTATTGTCAACTGTTGAGATAAAAGAAAATACACTCGTTTAATGAATTAAATTCACATGTCACGTAGGAAGACACACCCGTCATTGATTCTCAGCTGCACAATTGTCGCGCCAATGTTACCTTTTATTTCATTTATTTATCTATCGATTTTTTTTTTTTTTTTTTTTGTTTATCTCATCTTCTCTCTCGTCTTCTTATTTCCATTCAATTCTGTATTCAAGAATAAATATATGTTTGTGTATTCTCTTGGTTTGTTGATTGTAAAACATTACTATTTAACTGATTTAGCGATTCTATTTAACAGGAAAAAGATTGATGGTACAGGTAAAGACATATGTATATATACGTAGTATTATTCTATATATTTTCAATATATACACGTAGATTTTCCATTAACGGACCGATCGGCAAAGCCCAAGTATACAACTATCGTTGAAATCCTTGCGCGTGACTTATAAGTGGAAACGCCCAGAGTTTGCGACTCGTTCTCGGCCGTGTGCGCTTTCTCAACCAAACGATTTACCTTTCCCGCGGGAGATGCGATACCATGAAATCCATACCATTTATGGTATAATTTTTGTCTCGATTCTTAAATCAATGACGACACTTTATATATGTATAAACCTATATTTCGCATGAATATTTATGTAATGAAGATTTAATTCGATACGTGTTCATTAAATTTGTTTCGTTTCATTTTTTTTTCTCCATTTTTTTGTACATTATTTATATTACGTACAAGTTAATTATATATATTATATTGAAAATATATTCATTTTTAAAATGATATTATACATTTATTAATATAATTTTATTATTTATAATGTTTTTTTTTTTGTTTTTTTTGTGATATTTAACTATAGTAATTTATATTATATTTACATTCATCTAGAATATTAATAATTATTTATTACAGTATTATTTTTCAATTGATTATCAATTGATAATTTGAAGTCATTGGAATGATTTTTTATTTACCCATTGGATTAATCGCAACTTTATAAACCTCAGTCATATAAAACTCTGACCATTGTGTTAAAATATGAACGTTACGATCATAAACTGGTTGGATATCACGATAATTGTGTGTGTCATTGTTATTTAATTGTAGTAGACGAAATCTCTCCATCTAATTGTAATTTTAAGATACAATATTTTTTTTTGTATTTATATTTGAATATTTGTCATGAAGAGAATACGTTTAATTTTGTTTACCTGTTTAGCTGTGACTTTTAACATAAAAACTGGTAAGATCCATATGACAATTTCACTACAAGGCGGTGTAGTAAGTGATCCAGCATAAGTTATAAATTGTACTGAAACAGAGGCAACATCGAATAGAGATAATTCAAATGGATCCAAATCAATTTTTGATCCGGGTACTTGAACACCGGGTACCCCACCTAAAACACGAGTTAAACCATGTGAACCCACTGAATCTATCTAAAAATAAAAAAAATAATAAAAATCAAACAACCAATTAAAAATACACACTATTAATAATAATTTTTATTACGTGAGTACATTGAAATTATTATTAATTATGTAAATTATATTTTATATACTGATTATTACACTGAAAAAAATTCCAACCACTGCTAATCCATCTCTATAATTCGTAGCATTTGTATATGTTCTGTATTTTTTTTTATAATGGACCATATGCATCTCAAGTGGAAAGCTGTAACAATTTTCATTCATTCATTCTATAAATCTGTGAAAACAATTTATCATCATTGATTAGTATTTATTTAGAAATAAATATTTTTTTATAAATTTTAACACCAACCTATGTCTATTCATTCTATGCTCACTACCAACACTATTGTTTGGACCCCAATGAAAGTGCATTCCTTCAAATATATATGAATCTGATAATGGACCACCCTCAATGTATGGAATATTATTGTTTGGCCATATTCCTTTAAGTACAACTGGAATTATTTCAATATTCATTTTATAATTAACTCAATTTTTTTTTCCATGTTTTTTTTTTTTTTTTTTTTTTTACAATGAGTTGAGCGGTTGATAATTAATTTTTTTTTTTCTTTTTTTTCCAGCACGATTCACTTACTCGTGTGACCATCATTCACTAATGTTAACTTTATTGGTTGAATATCATAGCCACACCACGCTAATGAAGCTATTTCACCTGTTTTTTCAAGTTTTCCAAGCCTTATATTTATTGGAGATTGAAAATGTCCACCACAAACTGGATAATGATCCCACCACTTTGATGTATTTTCGTAATCAAATCCTGCAATCGTTAGATATAAATATCACCGCACAACACACACCCATCCATTGTTGATAATAATCAATTGATTTTTGAGTTTAAAATAATTTGAAAAAAAAAAAATTTATAGATTAATGTACCTGAAGTATTGGCTGAATGCAAATAATATTGAGTGAAAATATAAATATAAAATAATTTGAACATATTAAAAAAAAATATTGTTGACAAATGATAATACATTTTTATTTTGAAAAGTAAAAAAAAAAAAATAATAAATAATAATGATAAAATAAAATGTTTTTTTTTCTCATTCACTCTTGTTTCACTTGAATAAAATTAAACATTGAACTATATTTAATCAACTCTTTCCAATTGCAACACCTTTCAATAAAAATTCAACTGCAACTGCAGTAACGCAATAATAGAAGATATAAAATCCAATATCAATTAATAATTTAATATAAATATTAAATTAACCCGTCAGTTGAAGAAAATTCAACTTTGATTTGTAATAAAATTGCAATGTCGTAATTTTACTTGTGCTCTCAGTTGTTCACGCTCGTCAATAACTCGTATATCCACGAATACGTTTTTTTTTTTTTTTTTTTTTTTCATTCTTTTTCTTCTTCTTAGTTTCCAACAAAACATTTTACAAACTCTTTTATTATATACCCGTTGAAGTTATAATTTATAACAAATGTTATCTGCAGAATTACTAGTTGAATACCAACATTTACGCATTTTTCGTGCATTCATAAATAAAATTGTATGATTGTCAACAAAAAAAATTACATCACGTTATCTCAAACTAATTTTTATTTGCAAGACAGTTAATATTCATTGACATAATATCATATATTTATAAATAATATCATGTTTTGTCAAGTTTTTATGATTGGTCTAATAAATTATCACTTATTATATAACTACAATAATTAAATGTCAATAAAAAATATCCATAAAACTAATGGACGATTTTTTTCACTGAATAATAAAAAAAAAAAAAAATCTAAAATTATTTCTTTTTCTTTTTCTTTTTTTGGGAAATGAAACTTATCAACAAATTTATCACAAATGCAGTTTATATCTATCTAGATGTCATCATAACTTTTTTGAGGTATAAGGTACTCCATACTGAGTGTCGTATACATCTACTCTTCTCTATTAGCAAGTATAGGAAGTAGTTGCGTCATCGAGTCGTAGGTCATAGCCATTATAAAGGAATTTTGCTGGCGAGGTTAGTGCCATGCTGGGACCCTTGCCAATGTCTGATGGCTATAGTCAACTCACAATGGTTATTAACCTTCGCGTCACGGCCAGGAAGATATATAAAAAGCGCCATAGGCGGCGGGCGTTATTAATAAGTGGGTAGACGTACCACCTCCATGATTGTCCCTTTGGACGCGACGTTCATCTCATCTGAGGTTTTCACGCGCACTCCACGTATTCATATCTATATATATATATATACTATACACGTTTTTTTTTTGTTTGTTTATTTTTTTATTTTATTCATTTATTTATTTTTTTGGGTTTTTTTTCTTTAGATCTTCTTTTTTTTCTTTTTTTTTTTTTTGCAACGTGTCGTCGTGCGTTAGATGAAGTTATGCCATGTTGTGTGACTCTTGATGCCGCGATATGGCAGACAATTTGTCTTGCCAACCTTACAGTTCCTGTAGGGCAAATGTAATATTTCACATGTAGCATATAGCATGATATACAAATATACGTATAGGAAGAGCGATCAATTATTTCACTGTGTAATCAATGGAAATAAGTAAAATTACATACTCAATTTTTATAATTTTAGTTTCAAAAAATTTACGTACAGATCATTTTTTAATTTTTTTTTTTTTTCTTTTATACACAATAAAAATTTTTATAGCAATTTTTAATTTTTAATTTTTTTTTTTCTCATTCATTAGTCTGTATTTTTTTTTCACATAATAATACATTGCTATTGTAAAAATTACATAACTTGCTGTTGAAAAAAAATATATATATATATATTGAATTGTTTCATTTGTCACGCAATATCCGTGTGGAGTAATAATAAAAGAAGAAGAAAAAAATAATAATAATAATGACAAAAAATTATTCACCATCAAATCCATAAAATATTTTCATCTTTTTTATTTTCACAATTTGTAAAAAAAAAAAAAAACAAAAAAAAAAACAAAAAAAAAATTATTTCACAATAAAATTGAAATTATCATCATAACGATGGCATTGTTGAACATTCATAAGAAAAGAAATGAATTGTATATAAATTTGTGTGTAGATATGAAGCCAAAATAATTGTGAAAATCGTAACAGTGCAATATATGTTATGGAAAAGTTGATACATTAACGGCGTAATTTATCAAAGCTCCTTTCATCCACAGCAACCACATAGCAATTAAACTGTCTACCGTGGGCTATCGTATTTCAAACTTTATGATACTAACACGCCCATGCAAAATTCGCTAGCTGCCCTTCGATCTCCCTCTCCCTATTTCTCCCATTCTTTCACTATATTTCCCACCCTCACTTATGATTTATTGACTTTGTTCAGGAGCATAAACGCCAATGACAGTATATCTAAAATAAATTAAGGTCATACGAGAGATTTAATAATAGAAAGAGAAAAAAAAAGAAAAAAAAAAAAAAAAAGCAAACAAATATAGTAAAACAAATTTTTCTTTCTTCATATGTAAGAAAAACAAGAAAAAAAAAAAAAAAAAATAGGAATTGTAATGATATTGAATATGTAATTCATTGGTAGTGGATAAGGAATACTCAGGGGTCGACGATGCTCACATCCTTGTGAAGAAAGGAAATGGGAGGAGAGAATGTTCGAAGATAACATGCTTCTCTTGTATTCTCAATAAGTTTAACTCAGTGCATACTATGGCATCCCACCAATTATCAAGTTTATTCGGTATACGAAGACAACTCCATGAACCTAGAATTTTATGTTCTACACTGTGAGTTCTATAATTAGTTTGAGAATTGCAAGAGAAGAAATAATATAACTGTTATCTATACAATTTTTATTTATTTATTATTTTTTATTTTATTATTTATTTCCAATAGCAAAACATGAATGTTAATTGAAAATCAAATGGTATTGCTTTATCAATGTATATAATTATTTTTTAATGATAATACAAAAATTATTGACGATTAATATTATCATTTTATATGATAGATGAGAAAAAAAAAAAAAAAAAATACATATTTCCATTAATTTCATCTTTTTTTTCTTTTTTTTTTTTGAAATTGTAAATTCACCGGAGCATTGACCAACAGATATAATCATCAATTTCCAATTCTCAACCAACTGTTTCAATGTTATATATTTTTAAATTGAAAACCCGATCTTCAGTTACGATTAAATTGCCGTTTGGTCCATTCAAAATGTGAATTCTGCCAGAATTTTAACGATTCACTAAATCTCCAAGTAAAATGGACAACAGCAGTTTGTGTGTGGATTCAAGACTGGCTTTAACAGTCAACAACACAAACAGAAGCAGCACCAGCAGCAGAAGTGGCAGCAGTATCTCAACGAAGGGTCATTGAACTCACCTGGGCAACCCAATGGTGGGCTCTTTAAAATATACGATCAACACAATTCACAACGACAAAAATTCAAAAACCACTCGGTCTTGCTTCAATATTTATTTCCTTTTTTCTTTTTTTATACTCTTAAAATCATCACCAATTCATTGTCTCGTTAACGAATACGTCAAATGAACAAAGTCTCACAATTCCACTGTTTATATTTCAGTAAGTAAAAACAAAACAAAAAAATAAAATACGACATGCCCACAAATATAATTATAACCTGACTCTCAATACTTTCAGTGGTGTATTTGCACAGTAGTAACAACAGGATACAGTAAGTCATGTCATGATATTGGTTGTGTTGAAATATCTTTGAAAAAACAAAACAAAACAAAATAAAACAAAAAAGGAACAGTCACTAAATGCATGGGCCCTTCCCTCAACTCACATTGGCATTGTCGATCTCCCGTTATTTGCATCTGCATAGAAGCACGAAAGAGAATATATATATACATACATAGTTGAAAATAGTCTCTCTCACAGAGGCTGATGTTATTCATAGTACGATGTTCAAAGAGAAAGAGGAGTATATAGAGAACTCGATGGAACTCCCGTTTCTCGATTGCAACAACATTCACTATCAGGCAAAAGCCAACTATGTGAGCATTCACGTATATAACTGTCGCAAATTGTATTCAATAAATTTTCATACAAACAACCAATCTTTAAATACAATTTTCCAATAACATATATTTAATAAAAAAAATAATAATAATGAAAAAAAAAATTTTTTTCTATCTACTACGTCGCATATTTGGCGCCATGAGAAACTCAGCGTGAATATAATAGTATTATCTTTCCTACACTTGTCTCTCATTTTTCCCCTCTTTAATACTTACAATTCTCCCGCACTGCTGATTAAAATAGAGTTATTATTTATACACGTATGAATATTTAATGATACAAGAAAATTTGCCTGAGTAATATCATGACGGTACAATATAATTAACATAACCAGACTTAGTTATTTCATTAAAATTAAATATTGAAGAGAACGAAAAAAAAAAAGAGAAAAAAAAAATTTATACATATACTGTTCGGTTATGAGCACAATCACCATCACCACCGCCACTATTATCCTACTCGATAAACATGGCATTGAGACAGCTGTCTCTTGGGATCAGGCCTCTTCTTCTTCTTCTTCTTTTATATCTTCGTTTCTTTCTCGTTTTTCTTCTTCTTATTCTCCAAGTGAACGACAGACTAAGGTGGATATCGATGACGCTTCACCGCATTTGCTGTATCTCTGATCGAACTAGTTTGCCAGGGCGAATTTAGTTTCATTTCTTTTTTTCTTTTTTCTTCTTTTTTTTTTTCTTTTTTCAATTCATTTATATATATATATGTTGTAATAGAGTAATTGTATCAGCAAACTCGCAGAGATTATTCGCCTTGTAGGTAGACAAATTGGGTCGGTTCATTTCTCAGTTAGTGGACAACATCTTATTTTCCTTTGTAGCACATAACATATATATATATATATATATATATATATATATATATATATACCTCGTTATCTCTCGTTATCGATTGCTCGGTAAGACTCTGAACCGTTTATCCATAAGATAACTGTAAACTGATGGATTGTATAACGTAGATTACACTCCTGCAAACGCTCTAGGGGATCCTTGGACAGGATGTTCCCATGATGGCGCACCAATGTTTCTTATATTTTTTTTTTTATTCATTTTTTTTTTTTTTTGTCTCACCGTCGTTAATGTTCATTTTTTTCCTCCTGTATATATACATTTTTTTTTCTTTTTTTCCTCTCTTAGTTTTACCGATATAACATTAAATCGCTGAGATTGCGGTTGAGGTCAATGCTAAATTGTTGAATGTAATATGTCATATAAGGTGCGCATGAATTCTGTAAATTTCAAATAATATATTATATACATAAATGTGAGTATAATTGAACAAATAACATCAATGTTGTAGTATTAAAATTACAAGATATGTGCTCTATCGTCCCTCTCCACTCTCTTTTTCTACCCGCTCATCATTCGATGGGTAATGGTTAAATATATGGTAGTAGTTAATACGGCATAACACTACCTAACATACACATTAATACCTAAAACGTAATAATTTTATTACACCAAATGCCACATTTTATTTCCGATTAATGATTATTTTATTATCAAGCAAAATAATTTTACTTTATGGTATTTTCACTATCTAAACTGCTGTACTAAAATTATAAAATACAAGGGGAAAAATAAAGAAAAAAAAAATAAATAAATAAAAAAAAATAAAAAAAATATGTATAAACAATATAATCATATATTTATTGGTTAATCATTTTCATGATTACATCAATGAATAATATTTTGTATTTATTTTATTAAATTACGTTATGCTTTTTATTTTGCATAAATATAAAATAAAAAAAAAAACCAAAAAAATAATAATAAGATAGTAATAATAATCATATCTATATATATAATAAGGAATAAAAAAAAATACAGTTGTTTTACAGTTTGTACATTGAAGAATTACGATAAAGAAAATTGCTGGTTATGATTGTATCTGACTATACATAGATCATAGACGCAATATGATGTCTAATAGATGTACTTACGCATTATCTATTGCTCTGGGTTAGGGCGCCTTGACCATGAGATATTGTATATATCTATATTTATCAAAGACTTGTGTTGTGACCACATGTTCATGTATGAAATTGATGGGAAAATCCATTTATCTATTACAATAACCGTTGGCTTTTTATGTATGATTACGCAAGAATATTAATGTCGGTATAGAGGTGGAGTCGTTATGAAACGGAATATAGTGGAACGAGTGTTTTTTGGTCAGTAGGTAGCGAATTCCACAGTATTAAAAAAAAAAAAAAAATCGAAAGAATGAGTAATCAAAATACATTGAAAGCCGGGAAAAAAAAAGAAAAAGAAATAAAAAAGAAAATTATAATGAAATAAATAAATAAATGAAGATGAGAAATAGAACAGTAGTGAATAATAAATAAATTTTTACACAAATCCAATGAATAAATTAAAAAATAATAAATATAAAAAATTAGATAATAATATTGAAATGAATTGTAATCGATTAATACAGTCAATAAATAATTATTGAATAATAAAAAATTTATTATTTGAATTGAATCGATTGAGGTCAAGTAAATAATAGGCGTGATTTATATACCTACAATAAATATATATATATATATATATATATATATATAAATAAAATGATGAGTCAAGAATATTGATAAAAAATATATAATGAAAAAAAAAGAAAAAAAAAACTCTACTGCACGAAAAAAAAAAAAAAAAAAAAAAAAAATTGTTCAATGAAGCAACTGAATAAACAAACGGTTATTTATTTATTTTTTTTTATTTATCTATTATTTTTTATAATTATTATTTTATCATTAATACATGTACATATATATTTTTTGATTTCATTGGTGTTTTAATTTTCATCTTCCTTTCTTTTTTTTTTTTTTTTCTTTTTTTTTCAAATATACGAACTGCTTTCACTCTATACACTTATTATATATATATAAGAGTTAATGTTTAACGATAGCGGTGCTTTGTCAGGTTGATTAACTCAGTGATGCATTGGAAGCACGTGCCCTTGTCCCATCAACCGTTATAGTCACAACTATACAAAGACGTGATGAACGTGACTGTGCAGAAAATAAATATTTCGATAATACTTTCATGAGATACCTCCACTGTAATATATTACACCAAGTATTATTATATAAATAATAATTATGTAATATTAATTATCATTAACATTAAATTCCTAACTCATATATAGATGTATGTAATGATAATAAATAAATAAAAAAAATATCAATGAATATAATTTAATTCGAATACATAATCAATCAGCTAATCAATTACTATCGTTCACGCGTATTGAATATATTATTTTTCTTTCATACACTCTTGAATATTTTTTCTCTTACAATTGCGTTGCCGTAGCGATATTCGCGTGTTAAGATCAATGAACATGATCGCCTAGCGCCAAGTATTAGTTCATTAACTGCAATAGCGTCGATATCTCACTACAGACAAGCAACGATCGATTGGACTGATCGGCCTGATAACTTTACAGTGTAAATCATGAATAGTTTAAAGTATTACAAGATTTTTTTTTTCTCTTTTTTTTTTTCCTTCACATGTTATCTCTTGTTCCTTCTTTTTTTTCCTGTGTTTTGATTCACTTCAAGAGAAATCACGCGAATGTTTTTTATTCAAAAAATAAAAATCAAACAATCGCAAAATAAATGTAGAAAATCATAAAAAAAATTTATATATTTCATGATTTAGCACAAAAAATCACGCGTTTGTTGAAATTAATACAACGATAATAATAATTATTATTATTATCACTGCACACGCGTACATGAGTGGGGATATAAAACGTGGGCGGTTAGGACATTGTCCTCGAGTACGGTCATACCTTGTACCACGTCGTTCGGGCTCTTTTTTTAGGGTACGTTAACCCGTGGTTGGGTCCGTGTGCACAAAACTTGAACGGTCCTAAATCCTCAGTCTCGCAATGTGTAACTATCATGCCAATGAGTATAAAGATGGGGAGAGATGTAAAGGAGAATTAAATACCAAAAAAAAAAAAAAAAAAAAAGAGCCAACACAAAGTGGTTCATGTACAGGAGAATTGTCTTGAATTTGTGGTGAATGTTTGTATTTGTGTATTGAAGATTATTAAGGATATAATATACAGACGTGTGTATGTGTGTATGTGTTCGTGCCACTACGAAACTCTTGCAAACGATCGTTAGAGACATTGTAAAGTTGGTAATCGTCCACGCCCACGTTGTGTACTGTATTCTGTGCACTGTTACAGTGTCGACTTAGTTTGACTCTCAACACGATGAGACCACATCTGTAATATATAATTATATCGGGGAATATTTTTATTTGTTTTTTTTTTTTTTCATTTTATTTATTTTTTTATTTATTTTTTTTTTCTCAATGATCAAGTTCAGTAGATGAAATCATTGAGTTTATACACATTTATACATCCACCGTAGATGTTGGTACGCGTATATTTATATTAAAAATTGTTGATATTTTTTCGGAAGTGTGAAAAATTATTTTTATTTATTTAATTATTATTATTTTTTTTTTCTTCCCCATTTGTTTTATATTACACCTCCACACGTTAAAATATCTAATATATATGCAAGTAGGTACATGCTGTGAATGTCTGCTGCGACTAAATGAATTTTAAATTTATACGACTGATACTTTTAATTTCACTCTTATTTTCCTATCACTTTTAATCGCTGATTTGCTTGCCGGCATGGACGATAAGCACTTTAATTAATGTACGTCTACTATTACAGAGCCGCACCGTGTTTGGCGGCATTTCGATATTTTTTTTTTTTTTTTTTTCTTTTTCCCTCACTTCATTCTTGTTATTTACAATACAAACGGCATTATACAATTAACCTACGTAAATACACATACACATATTATGTATATATGTATATATATAAATGTATATTTTCATTGGTCAACACTTTTTATTCTGTTATGAAACATTCCAGTGATATTTTAACGCGGGTACAAATATATCAATTTTACATTAATTAAAATAATTTTTACCATAATAATATAAATATATACACAAATATTTTTTTATTGATAAAAAATATTGTTACACTATGCAGTTTATTATTATTATTATTATTTTATTTCTTTATTTTGAGACAAAAAAATGAATAAATGCATAAATAAACAAAAATATATTGTGAAGCAAAAATAATTAATTGGCAATTGAAAACTTTTTTTTTGTATATTGAAGTTTGTCAAATTTTCATCGGTTAATTCACACAGATATACCATATATATATATATATATATATACATAAACAATAAAAAATTATCAACTAATAAAAATTTCTATCATATAATTCCATTCAAATGTGGATAGAAAAAAAAAAAAAAAATTTTTTCCGTTTGTCTCTGGAAAATTTACATATTTCGAATTATCGAAAAATACAAAAATCAAAAAAGAGGTAAAAATAAATAAATAAATAAATATATATATATATATTGCAAGACATATATGGTAGGAAACGATGAGGTGTAGGTATATACAGATCTCAATATGGTTTTCATGTCTGGCTTTATATACGAAAATACCACAGCGGCGCATTGCTCATTCTTCTTCACGAATGGAGTAAGTACCTGTATGAAACAAACGGGTATACATATATGAGCGCAAAGGAGACTGTAAAAGGTAAAACCCGCCGAGCTGGCACCACGTTCGTAGGCATTCCAAACGACGCCAACATATGGAGGGTACTCCCCTTCTTTTCACATCACTCTCATATACACATCAGAGTTATTGGTGGAATACAGTACGTGCATTCTTCTCACCATTACCAACTCTCATTGTAATACTCATGAATATAAATAAATAAATATATTTAATCGTTGAATTCGGGTAAAATGATATTTTAATTATATCAATTGAGTGATAAAATAAATTATAGGCATCAAAATTAACAAAAACAGGAGACTATACCACTGAGGTAGTAACAGTTGGTGGTGGTGTAGCTTATATGTGACAATATAAATGACTTCTGGCCTCAGGAATTTTTTTTTTCTTTTTTTTTTTTTGTAATTACATACTGTATTATTTTGAAGTTTGATGTTTAAAGGTTGCGTTACGTTGGGCTACGTTGTTTATCGCGTTGGTGAACGTGTGCGGTCGTGAATTTGAGAGTCATGCATGCATAGTATAAATACATCCATGACGCGAGAGTCATGCCGCTGATTCTCTTTGACGCTTGAGCTCATAATCTCGTTGCTTGCAAGTTTTCATGTAAAAACCTGCTCTGTATCAAAACAGGTATATATTAACGTATTTTATGGCTAAAGTCGTTAATTCTGTTATTTTCTTATGGTGTAGTGCTGCCTCCTCTCTTGTGTACTGTTTTTACAAATATTTTTGTTCTACTTTATTTTGTTCATTTATTTGTTCTGAATATTTTTTGTTTTTTGTTTTTGGTTTATTAGGGTTTTTTTTTTTTTTTTTTTTTTTTTTCTCGCTTCAAGTTCTGTATCGTACACTCTGAAAACGGTATTGAATGATCCAGATGTTACTTAATTATATGGTATTCAAATCTTTTGTGTTAAGAAAAAGAAAAAAAAAATTGCATTTGGTTTTATATAGGTTGTGTTTATGTTGTGTATGCGTGGGGAGTTTTATTCAATGGCGTTATGGCTTCTTGGTTCATGAATAAACAGAAATCATTTATCATATGGAGATTACGATAGGAACCGCCTTGCAGTTCAATGAAGACACTATATATTACATGTATATAAATATATTTGTGATTGTGACTGAGAGATAATTCAATGTACAGTTGGTTAGTTGCTGTATTATTATTACACTTGTATACTTCAACATATTAATGGACACAATTTTTTTTTCATTTTTTCGTATAATATACAAATTATTCTTGATTGAAATATAAAAAATAATAATAATGATAATACTAATAATTCACTGTTAAAAATTGATTGGATTAATTTTTTATAATTCTCTGATGACATGATTCGTGTGAGAGACGTCATCATACTCGACAAAATATTTTTTTACTGTTGGTTTTTATTTTTTTTTATTTATTTATTTTTTTTCTCCAGGTTCTTAATTTTTTTCATTGTGCCATTCGTTGAGTGGATCCAGAGACGAGTCTTTGCCTCGTCTGATGCATCGCTCATTCTCAGAAAAATCTCAAGGCTCAATCTCAACACTACATAGATCGGTTTTAACCTGTCAAATTCCATTCCATCTCAAAGAGTTTGTTATTGTTGTTGTTTTTTTATTTTTATTATTTGCCGATTGTCGCTCTCACGTCATCATTAGATTCAACAACGAGATACAAGAAACAATATTATTGAAAAGAAAATATATTCTTGTGTTGGATACCTGTGGTGACTCTCTGTCTCGTCATATTACTCTTTTATATACTTTTTTTTTTTTTTTTTTTTTTTTTTTGCATTTACATTACCACATAGTGTGACGACAAATAGTAAATTCCTCACGGGTTTTTATTTAAAAAATACTTCCGCCTGGTGATCATCGAAAATGTTTCAATTATTTATTCTTTGAAACTCACAATAAATTTGTGATGTAAAAAAAATTTAATAGATTTTTTTTTGTTTTTCTGTTGTTTTTTTTTTTTTTTTTCATTTCATTTAATTTCTCTTTCCTGTACTCATACTGAGTGATAATGTATAGATAAAATTTTTTTGATGGCTCGAAAATATCGTAGATTGAATAGAAAAAAAAAAGTTTTTTTTTTTTTTTTTCTATATAAATTTTTCCTTAGTTATTTTTCAGATGACGTTGATGTTTTTGACTCTCGTATTCACTTTTTCATTCTTCACTTCTTTCAATTGAGTATTATTATTGTAAAATTCTTTGTTTGTTTGATGGAATGCTCGGGACATTTTTGTCGATTTAACTTTAGAATAATCCATGAGTAAATTGTTCGCGTTGTGAACATTTTTTTTGTGAGTATTATTTGAACATGTCAAATTCATATGATGAATATCAATGTCCACATACATCATTGAATGTATTTATTCACAATAAAAATTAAGACATCACTGAATGAGACAGAAAAAAAAAACAGTATGCGCTATGTTAAAATACCTATTTAAAATTAAACACAAACAAAAAAATATGAGCTCATACCATTCAAATTATTGTGACTTACAAATGTACACGAATAATAAAGTTGAAAAAAAAAAGTAAAATGTATAATACAATCCTATGTATAACTAATGTCGCGCAAATACACGAACAAGAGAAAGTAAATAATACCGTGACTTTGATAAATACGCCCAAAATGAATTCGTCACTCCATGTAACTCTTTATTTTTCCCCGCACTCATCGTACAACCACCAGATAAAGACATAAATAATTATACCACCTCCTTTTTCCAAGCAAACAGAACAAAAAAAAAAAAACCAATCACAATATTTATATTTAATCTCAAATATATTTTTTTCATTTATACACAAGACAATAAATTTTCAATATTCCTTGAGATAACTTCATCAACAAAACGTTTGTACACCAACATAAATTTTTATTTTTATAATATTTTCCTTTTATCTCAATGTCAGTGCAATGATAAAAAAAAAAAAATTATCAAGAGAATATTAAATACGCATATAATAAATGTTATATGTATAATCAATATATTTCTATATACATATACAATATCAAGTACAAATATACATGTACATATATAATACGGCCTTTGATCACAAAGTTTGAGAATAATGCAGAGAAAGATGAAGAGAATAAAAGAGGGAGAGACCAGTGGCAGACACAACACTGCAGTGTACAAAAGGGTCATATAAAAGAATCAAAGTGGAAGAGCGAGAGAAAAAGGTAGAGAGGTAGGAAAAAAAAAAAAAAAAAAAAAAAAAAAAAAAAAAAAAAAAAAAAAAAAAAACGAGTGAGACAGAGATAACAACGGTTTATTTGCATTTTAATTTGCATATTAAAACATGCGTCGTCGATCAATGGACCAGGGTAAGCGAAATATGATACCCACACAGAAAGGGACTCTCTTGCGGACCGCGTCGCATTAACGCTGGTTGTATACGTGAGTTACACGACCGCAAGGCAACCCGACGGCCATGAAATCGTTCACGCATGCCGATCTTGAAATATGCACCCGCGTTAGACTCACGAAGATTACTCAGTATGATAGCGTTACGTTGGGATCAACTTGAATCGAATCCACGTATATATCCAACTTCACGTAATATTTTTATATTAAACATTGCAATATTTATGTGCCGATGTTGGATGGGTAATTGTCATGTTGATGATGAGTATATGTGTGTGTGTGTGTTTCTTTTGTTTATTATTATTATTTTTATTTTTTTTTTTTAATTTTTGTATTTAAGAGTGAGGAGAGGGAGTGGAGTAGTGAGAGGATTAAAGGATTTAGTGAGGGAGGGTAGAAAAAGCGACAGCGAGGAATGTACTCTCGCGCGTTCGATATGCCCATGGGCACAGCCAACCTAGACCTCATCCATGGGCATATATGTATAGGTATATAGTTTCTCTCACCGTCATTATCGTTGTTTATGCCGTTAATATTAATGCACGAGAACGTGTACAGCGTGGCGGTGTGGTGATGATGCCTCTTGTATATAACGTGGCTTTTGCTTGTCGGGTCGCATGGGCCTGGCTTTTGCTTTAATGGAATAAACGCAGCTGTGCGTATACCGCGGGCTCGTAAAACATTAACTGCCCACAGGCCAGCAAGCACACACGGCCTCGCCAATCATCTTCCATTATTGTTGAAAGTCCTGTGATTCTGGTGGTGGAAAAGCGTGCGGAGGGAAAAGAAGGTGAGAGAGCAGACCCGTATCGTCTTCTTTTTTTTTTTTTTTTAGTTTGGTAATTTTTTTGTTTTGTTTTGTTTCGCTTTTATTGTTCAAGAGGATGTCGCCAATTTTTCTGATACATTTGCATGTAAATAGTTGTGAGTGTGATGAAAATTCTTGTAAATTTATTCGTCTTTTTTACTTTATTATACTGTTTATTTCATTTTATTTTATTTCACTTTTTTTCTTCTCTATTGATATTCATTAGATTAATTGATTCAATTCATCTGATTAATTTTAAATGAATGAAGAATTTTATTTACATCAAAAGAAAAAAGACAGAAAAAAAAGAATATTTTTATAAATTAATGAATAATATTCATGATATATTTATTGACATGAATGTTTTTGGAATGTACAGAAAATACAAATATTACAAATTTATAATTAAAATGATGGTGAGCTCTTGTAATTTATTGCAATTTAATATTTTTATTATTATCATTTTTTTTTTGTATTTTTCATCGCTTCTCTCTCTCTCTCTCTCTCTCTCTCTCTCTCTCTTTCCACTTTAATTTTTCCTCATATACATTTATTTTTTGAGTTTGTTTATGAAAGAAAAGTTTTTATGTTCATAAAAATTTAAATTGACAAATAAAAAATGTCAAAAAAAAAATAAACAAAAAAAAATTTTATATATGAAAACAACAACTTTACTGTGAAAGTAGACATGAGATCTCGCACATCAGTTATTTTCCACAAACCCTGAAGTTTTCTCAATCCATGACGTTTAAAATATACAGTCAAGTACACACGCGTGTCGTAATGATACGTCCAGAGTTAAATCGTGCGCGTCACGCAACGCACGCGTAAAATTTGCGGCTCAACCAACGTATTTACACGATAAAATACATTAAAGACATACAGAATAAGAGAATGTGAAACAGAGAAAAAACATGGAAAAAGTGTGTATGTGAAAGAGAGAGAGGAAAAGAGGGAGAGATAGTGCGATAGCTGAGACGAGTGGATATTTTCAAGTCTCTCATTAAATCATGATACATTCAATTGATTAAATTACTGATCATACTCTATGATTTTAATCGGAAACTATCACACACATATAAATTTTCCACATGAAATATAATTCACTTAATCCTTCTCTTTCATATATTTATTTATTTATTTATTTATTTATTTATTTATTTATTTATTTATTTACTTTTTTTTTTGTTCATGTTTAATCATAGAGTATTTTATCTCAGCATACAGTATTGTAAATTCCTTCTTCGTCTTCTGCATTTGAAAGATCGGAAATTTCCGAATGTGCAGAGAGTTCAACATAACCATGATCTCTTTCATTGATACCATTAATTATTTTGCTATTGGGCAATGGTGGTGGTTTTTCTTCTGGTAATCTTCGATTTTTCACTGGACTCGCTTTTTTTTTGTTTGTTGGCTCGCAGATTTCTGTGTAGATATCCTCGAATTTGAGCGATGGAGTTGGTGGTAGTGGTGTCAAGCTGTCTCTGACCTTCGAGTACGGTGGATCTAGATCTGTGGCACGAGCTTGAATCTCGAGTGCACTCGTTGATACTGATCGTTGCACTTGTTGTTTCAACAATAATCCACCACCACCACCGCCACCACTACTTCTGCTACTACTACTACTACTATTACTACTATTACTATTACTACCACTATTACTAACATCACCATTGTTACCAATATTATTATTACAAATATTCAATATCAATGCACTTGGATCTGATGATTCAAGACTGGCGTAACGCTCCGGTGATCGCATACCAATTTCAGGTCGTACTGCAAACGTGAATGATGCGGATTTCTTCGCGGGATTTCTGCTTCTACCACCATGAGTTATTCTCGTAATTCGCTCGAGGAAACTATGGTTATTACTTGTCCCACCACCACCACCACCAGCACCACCACCACTACCACCATTGCTGCTATTACTCCTTGAATAACTGCGATCACGTATCGTTGTTTTTTTTATATGTTCCAAACCTTCTTTCAAACTTTGTAATATTGGCTTTGTCTCGGGTTTTGATTTTATTTCTTTTAAATTTAATTCTTTCAATTGTATACAAGCTGACACAGGTTTTGGTGGTGCGACACGTGGTTCAGTTGCCCTTTGATCTAGCGCTCGTCTGCAATTTAGAGTGAAAATAAAAAAAAAAATAATAACAACAAAAAATGTATTACTGATATAATTACAAATTAAAAAAATTTTCCATCACTTTTTCCCCATGCCCCTTGTGATGTTTAAAAATATTCCGATGGTTTATAATTTTTATATTGTTTATTTTATTTATTATTATTACCTGCACGCGGATAGTAATCGTTGCATTTTTGGAGATGCGAGTAATCGCGCTTCAGATGGACAACCGAGTCGTGCACGTTTAACACGCGGTGCACCAGGACCAGTTGCTACTAATTCCAATAGTTCGGGTACGGCATTACCTGGTAGGGGTCGTTCAGGAATAAGTGGCACTGCACAACCCAAAACTATTGGACCTCTTGTTGCACCCTCCAACTGCATCAATCCACTGTAATCACGTGGCAATGGTATTGGCAAAGGTCCAGCGACTAGTCGTACCTATACAATTTTAAATGAATACAAATTATCTAGACAATCATCATAACAAATAATGATGTAGTTAAACAGAATTATATGAAAAAATTTCTACATGTATATCAGTGTAAAGAGGGGAAAAAAAAAAAAAAATGTTTTCTTTTTACTTTTTATTACTTTACTCAGGCATTTATTGTCAATTATCTAATTAAAATGGTGAATCATAGGAGTAAGTGAAAGGTATAAAATTTATAAATAGTGAAAATTATATATATTTATTTATATTATTTGCTTCACTGATTGGATTTAGAATGGGAATATTTTTTTCATCTAAGTCCTTTCTAAATAATAACTCTGTTATAATTAATATATATAAACAAAAAAAAGAAAAAAAAAATATCTAGAAATCGTGATAATGTATATATTTAGTATTTATTTATATACGATTTTTTTTCTTTATTTCTTTATTTCACATATGAACTTACTCTCAGTGGCAAATCTCTCCGTGCTAATTGATGTACCCTGTATAGTACTGCATCACTTCCTGTATCAAGACTACCACTTTGACATGTCGCATAAAATTCTCCACGTGATGACAATGGCGCAAATAGCTCATGACCCTGAGAATCGAGACACTGCGCATACTGATCTCGTTCTGATGACCTTGAATTTTTTTTTTCTGTAGCACCAGTTGTCACTCCAGTAACACCATTAGACACTGGTGATCGTCTTGTATCTTGAAAAACTGCAGCTAAACGCAATACCTCACCGGCTTTTACTGTTGTTTTCGTATAATGCGCTCTCAAATTTCCATTTTCTGTAATAAAAAATAATAAAAAAAAAAAAAAACAAAGTACTTAATTATATTTAGTATTAATTTATTATTTATTTTTATTCTATCGTTTTATTTATCTTTTTATCTTATTATTTTATTGCAATAATGATATTCAGTATTGCATAAAATATTCTATAATACAGCAGTGATATATCATAATAATTATTTCAGATTACAATGGCATAATGTCAAATACAACGACATATAAGTATGCGCGTACGCCTGTGGCTTTCACCAGAAGGGCCACCGCGTAGCCACGTGCTTTATTACATTACGTCTATACATTTATATCTGTGTATGTGCAACTTACGCGCCTACATTTTAACGCACTGTCTCATGTATTTGAATATACTCATGTTAAAACAACGTAGGTATATAAATATATATATATATATGTATATAAATGTATGTATACGTTTGCATTGTGTTAACAGACACGTTGACATTCATGTCACGGCCAGTTGCTGCACCCAAGAAAATATTATATCTCATTTGCAATGTTCCCCTTGTGTCATACAATTGAATTATTCACAATTTATATATATAAACATCTCTGATGAATAAAAAATAAAATATTGATTTTTTTTTTTTTATTACTAGAATAAAAAATTTTGAGAAAATTTTTTTCTGTTTTCTCGATCCACGTGCACAGTTTTATCACACCAATCACTTTGAGTATTATTGGTGTACTTATATTCACAGGATTTGAAACGAGAACAAACAAAAAAAAAATTGTGACTGTATAACATACGTGACCACACAGAAAGACGCGTAAAAAAAAAAATTATTATATACACAATATAATCTACATGACTATCATGTAACAAAAGAGTGTGATATATATGTAGTTGTATTATAAAAGAGTTTATAATTCTGCGAACTCGCGGAAATAATTGGTGTGAGCATGCGCAGTTAGGCTGTATACATATATAACTACGTATAGTGTGTGTGTGTATGTATATATATATATCGCGTGCGGCGCTCATTTTGTGATGTTTAACGGCTTCGTTTACGCTGAACGTTTATGAGGCAAAAGCCTACGGGTGAAATGACCATTGGGTATATATGATGCGGTGCACTATAAATGTGGCATAAAAGTGCCAAGTCCGGGCATGACTGAAACGCTAAAACCCACGTCGACACCGTGAACACACCATAGTGACTATTTTACTTCTATATACACAGACTATCTAGATAGACAGACATATGTATAATAAATATATATACGTAGAAATGTTGAAGTTGCGGTTTCCCGTACGTCACCCGTGCGTGTCACTCTGTCGTTGTGTCTCGCGACAACGAACTATGTATCAACCAGTCACTGCTTATTTATTTATATATTATTATTCCGTGGGAAAAAAAAACAAGTTTCAACAAGTAAATGATGAATTGTCCGAGGTCACAGTGTTATTTTACATTATTCTACTAATTTTTATTTAACTTTAAAATTTTTCATTATTACGATTTTTATTTAATTTATTTTTTTGTTTTTTAATTCATTTATTTATTATTATATTATGATTTTTTTTTTTTTTTTGTATGAAATTATGAAAAGGATTAGTGAGACATTACTCGTCGGATCAAATATAACGTATTTTATATAATTATGTATACGTATCTATACATTTATTATACATGGAAAATTTATTTTATGTCATATACCAAAGAGAGTCCTTAAAATCCATTGGGAGTTATAAAATATATTTTCTTACTTATATACTTTTTATTCTTGTTAACATGTATATATTATTTATGTATACCTAATTCCAGAATTAAAATGACTATTATTGCAGTTATAAAGAAGCATCATATATACAGTTAGTTTATTAATATAATATACTTATATTTATAAATTATTTTATTACTACGGTATATACATACCCATTTTAGAATGAGTGAGAGTGTATGCCCGTAACGGTTTGGCTAGAAGAAATGCCGGAACACCGGCTCTCACTAATCCACCGATTCGTCGGTAAACTCTTGCACTTCCGGTGCCGCTGTTATTTGGCACTACTGAGAACCAACCTGCAACAGAAATAATAATAAGAAAAAAAGGAAAAAAAGGAAGAGAGGAAAAAAAGAAAAAAAAAACAAAAAAGAAAATTAACAAATTAAATTATCAATAAATATATTTTTACGTATATGTGAATGCGTGTGTATCGCATGTTTTAATTTTACGGAAGTTGAGTAATTGTACATATGAAATTCATATTAGGCTCATATCTACACTAATAATTATATATATATATGTATATGATATAAGACACTATACACTGATATATAGTGATAATGTTGAGGTTTGTTATTGCCATAAAGATCTTGAGGTCCTCGTTATTTATTTGCTACGGCCTGTGCGCATTTGCCTTTTCACTTTCACGTATATATTTATTTATACAAATATATATGTATACACGCATTCTCATGTAGGTCAGAAAATGTGCGTAACATCATGTCAATTCTTTTTTTTTTCACTTTTTTTTTTTATTCTTCAACTAACATTAGGAAAAAAAATTTTTTCATTTTTTTTCCTCATCAATTCATTTCTCTTTCTTCTCGTCATTTCCTTTATATTTTTATAATTAAATAATAAATATTTATTCACTCATTTATTATTATTATTATTATTATTGAAAAGTATCGTGTAACAGACAATATGTTTTACACTCGCTGGTGTAAATTTACAACTTGAAATGAAGATTTAAATAATAAAAAAAAAAAAATAATAAAAGAAAAAAAAATGAAAAAAAAATAGAAATTTATACAAACCAAACGCTATAACTCATCTATAAATAATTTACCGCGCACGCAATTTACGTTGTATGTATATACAACGCAGAGTATATTCTTCCCCTCACAATATACTATATATATATATTTTGTTATATGTTCATTTAATCGACGAGATAATTTACAGTCGCGAGTAAACATCTATTTCTTGTCGTCGCGGTTATCTGTACAATAGCCAAAGATATATATATATATATATATATGTATATATGAAATTCATAAAGAAAACGATTAGCATCTATCGCATTGATTTATAATGCGAGCAAAACTATGATACTTTTATTAGTGTGAATAAAAAATCTATTGTAAAATGAGTATAAGTATAAAGTGATATGCATATACTGATTTATTTTATATGAATATGTCGACAGTATATGCAATCTTTGTACTATATAAATACACCCCGGCATATTACATTGTAATCTTACTCGTGAAGAAAGTGCGAGTGGTATGGAACGACGATATACACCCGAGGATATGTCTGCGCGCGCCAATGTATACGCGCCAGGCAATAAATTCGACCTTGACTTGCGCGCCTCATTGCGCGCAGGTTCTTCCACTTCTTCTTCTTCTTCTTCTTCTTCTTCTTCTTCTTCTTCTTCTTGTTCCTGCTCTTCGTCTTCTCTTGTTCACGTGGGTTAAGTTTTGTATCGTATACTCGCTCTCACCCTCCAGTCATATATCCCAAGTGTACGCTGAGGATCGATCGCAACGAGAGATCCTGTTTAGTCTTATACGATACGTGAGATATACTAAAGAATATAAAATATATTTGCAATGCCTCCACCACAATATTATGACTGGATATATTATATGACCTCTATATAATATGCAATGATATATACACAAGGTTCGACAAAATAGATCACATTTATTCTTATTTTATTTCGTGGAAAAAATTACAAATGAAAATTATCGACATACGTCATTATTGTGTATTGAGAAATATTTTAGTTATGAAAAAAAAATTAAAAGAAAAAATAAATAAATAAATAAATAAATAAATAAAAATTTCTATACAACGGAAATTGTATGCAATATTTTGCAGTATATTTTCTCGCTTGTTGGATAATAATTGTCCATGTAATATAGCGACAACAATTTTCTCCACTGCTTGGTCTATTCTTACGATATTCTGTGTCTTGATTAACTGCAATATCTTTCACTGAGATATATTTATAATGATTATATATACATATTGAATCGTTATTTGTCAGATATTTTTATTTAATTTTATTTATTCAATTTTTTAATTTTTTTTTTCTTTTTTTTTTTTATATATCAATTTTATTATTTATTTATTTATTTATTTTTATTGCTATCCAGATTTCTCAGTAATCGTCGTATGAAATCAAATCTGAATGCACGCGTGCATTGAGCTTTATAACGGAGTTGTGAGAGTGATCTACCGCGATCTATCGACGTTTACGATCGCGAATTATTTCCTTGTCACGCACCGTTGAACCCTCACAGTATACACTATAACATATGTATATAAATATAAACAAATAAACACAAACAAATACACATAGATACACGTACACAATCACGTTGTCACTCTATAATTTCCTGTACTTCCGCAATTTCAATTAAGACATTGTACAATGTCCACGTGATTTTATGCTGTATCGTAAAGTAAATAATAAATAATAAAAAATAAAAAATGAAAGAATCATTTTTGGCGAGAGTATACGTGAGGCCACGATGTATTTTTAATACTCTTATTGAATAAAATATCCAAATATACAGTTAAGACTTTGGGAAGAAAAAAAAAAAATTTTAAACCTTCGGAAATATGACCAGACTCTTCATCCAACTCTATTGGCCAAAGATAATTGCAAATGATAATATATAAATACACGTGTGGCCGAATGGCTGTTAAGTATTTGCAGTGTATATATATATATTTACTGTGTGAGTCAGACGATGGTGCTACTGCGCAACAGCTGCCACTCGATATTGCACAGTTAATTAGTCTTTTGGCCTTTACACCCTACAACAGGGCAATGAGAATTATTGTTATGAGTATAAATAATTTTTAATTTATCATCTCATCAATAACAATCAAATACTGAAAGAAAAAAAGAATAAAAAAAAAAAAAAATTAATAAAATTTGTAGGGTAAACAAAAAAAAAATTACAATAAAAAAATATTTATTGAAGGAATTTTTTTTCTTGTTTGTTTATTTATCTATTTATTTATTATTATATGTTTTTATTTTATTATCATTATTATTATTATTATTATTTTTTTTTTTTTTTCACATAAAAATAATTCAAGTTGTATGGTAGTCCAGACGTTTTTCATACCTATATATTATATGCACAGACTCGACCCCGTTATTCAACCATGAATAGAAATATATCCATGGGTTCAAACATTATATTATCCGTGGTGGTTTAACCAACGTTTGCTATATAATCGCGATAAAGTGGGAGGGTGAGTTTACTGTGTACGCTACCATACCCACTACTATTATTATATACGTCAATGCATCGACAATGAGTCGTTGTCCTGTTAACTCGAAACGTTCTCTCACTGCTCGTCATTAACATGCGATTAACTAATCTTTATGGGTTTGTTATTGCAAAGGTCGTGATCGTGGCACGTTGAAGAATTTATTCACTATATGGCATTATTATATTCATTGGAATATTATTATCTGATTTTACGACACAACTTCATATATGTAAAATTTGTCACAAAAACAAATAATAAAAAAAAAAGAAAAAAAACCAAATTAAACAATTTTTTTGTTTTTTCTGACATTCTTTAAATAATAAATTATTCATATTTTTTATTCTATTTTATTGAATAATAAATAATTAAGATGAAGATATTTTATTTTTTTATTTTTTTTAATGTATATAAAATACAGAAAATATGAAATAAAAAAAAATATATATGTATTTTAAATGCATCTTGGACATTCAGGAAATATATTGGCATTGGATTTCTAATTCGCATTCTCATATATGTCTGGTAAAGCATTTGCGCGTGTACATGGCGATGTCAAGTGATAAATAACCTCTCGGAAATGGTCGATCGATTCGTTTACTCGCTGTATTGGCTGCTGTTGCTGCTATTACCGCATCTAAACACCATCACGCATTGAGAGATCGTGGAAGCAAATTAACTTTGATAAGGGATGCCACAGAGTACGCGTGTCGAATTCCTTTCGTCAAAACCAATTTAAAGAAATAAACAAACAAACAAACAAACAAAAAATATAATACAAACACGAGGAAACAGAAGGAACAATTTCAAAAGTAAAAAAGAGCAGAAGAAGAGAAAGGAAAAGAAGAAGAAGAAGCAAATAAAGAAATAAATTTCATGAAGACAAATCGATATTGTGTATATAATTTAATAGCAATTTTATAATTGAAGTGAACAATCGATCACTCAAATTATCCAATAATATTATTATATAGACGTAGTGTATATGTATTATTTAAAATATATTATTCTCATTAATTGATATTCACGAAGATTGGGGCAAGTTTTATCGAGTCCGTGCGTGAGTGCGAGTAAGAGTGAATTCCTCACATGGCTTTCACACATTGCGCAAGTAATTTGTCTGTATATATATATTGAGATATTCTTTCACGCAAATACAACCGCATGTGATAATAATATATCAGGGCGTTACGCGCATGTTATAAAATAATTATTTATATATTTTATATCCAATAACTCTCTACCATTCAATTCAAAAATCGAACAAAACATATAAATAATTATTTATTATTCATTTAAAATTATATATCGATAAATAAATCTATTACACTTTGAATATCAGAATTGAACTTTAATCAATCACATTATCAACAATAATTCAATTGGTATATTAATGTATATACATAAATATATAATAATATTTATCATTTATATATTCATACTATATCATTCATATATATATATATGTGTGTGTATCGTCATTTGTCGCTTCATGGAAGTTGAAAATTCTTCAGCAGACAATTTACCCGTGGCAATTTCTCAGAAATTCATTCAGTGGAATTTCACTTTCAAGGACGTGCAATGCAGAGAGTGCACTCGCGCGATCCAAATCGTTCCTCACGCTCTCGTTCTCTCTGTATTGCACTCACTCAGTCGCGTATTTATCTCCTAAAGGAACATTCGATTTATTCACACACACACACACATACACACACATATATATATATATATATTTACTGAAATTTTACTTATCAACGTATCACAACACTCATTTATGGATCGTAAGATGTATGTAGTGATGTGTCGTGACTGCCACGCAACTTCTGAACGCGTGTGGTAAATTTTATGAAGTAGAAATATTCCACTTAGTGAGTTTTGTATTATTTCTTTTTATACTTCGTTTATTCAACTTCTTTATACGCACACGTACAAATATTGGATATGAGACAAGTGCAGGCTTACAATTTTATATCCATGTAATTTTATCCATACACACATGAGCAACAAGTAATTTTTCATGAGTAGTAAAGGCAAGTGTAAAAAAAAAAAAAAAAAAAAAAAAATTACAAGGATTATAATAAATAACGATTACGTGACATGGAATTAAATTGTTGGAAGATTTGAAATTTTTTATGGTTATTTTTTTTTTTTTATTTTTTTTTTATTTATTGATATTTTACTTTGTTTCATTTTTATACAATTTATCTTTATTCTATGTCTCATGCAAATCTCATAATACAAATCGCACGTTTATTATTAATATTATTATTATCATTATTATTTTTTTTTTTTACTGATTGTTATTTAATATTTAGAAAAATTAAACTCTGATATTAATCAAGCAACAAATACCAATTTAAATATATTAACAAAATCATATAAAATATGATCGATCATTGTTCACTGACGCTTGAAAGACACTATATATATATATATATATATATATATATAGACGTGATATGTTATGTCTGCATAGCAATGTCAATGATGCTTTGATATATTTCATTGGATGAATAAGGAGAAGCTGCTCAAGCGCAAGCTGTCGTTGATATCAGAAGAGAATCGACGTGCGAGTCTTTTCAACGCGCGCGGCTCGATACACAACACGTGATGCTATGAAAAATATAAATAAATATATATGTACGTGTATATACGTGAAATACAAGAGAATGAAAAAAAAAGGATGAGTATAGAAGTGACACGCAAAGTAAAGAGAGAAAGAAATGTTAACTTGTTGCGAAACGGCGCCGCCACCCGTTGCCTCGTCAACATCACAACTAGGCAAGATCAAACGAGGCGTTCGACATTACTGACATGTACGTATATATATATATATATATATATATATATATATATATATCTATATACACATAGATATACCTACATAATGTATGAACATACACAGTGTATTCTCCTTCGTTCTCTTCGCTGATGTGTCGCGCCCGCCCCTCTTGTCTATTCATTTTACTGTATATAATTCCACAATTGCAACTGCGAATTGCAATACAACTGTGTATATAAAATTATTCTTGCACACTCACAATGTCTATGTACAGATATATATATATACAATGAATTTTATTTCACTGCAATATAGAGAGGTACAGTAAGTTAAATCTAATTTTTTTGTTCTTATTACATAACACACTTTACCTTTGCAATGCTGATGTATATAATTATAAAACTTGACTGTAAATTCGTTTACGTTGACACATAAACATACTAAAACACATAAAATATATATTTCTCTCTCTCTCTCTCTCTCTTGTTCTACTTTTTAGTTTATTTGTATTCTTGTTCTCGGTATAATAGTCAAATCAAAATGATTACTATCGCGCATACAGAACTAAAGAACATCACATAAATTGTAAATCTTCACAGATTTAAATTCTACAGGCTCACCCCACTATCTATACCTGTTGATTCTGTTGATATATGCAAAAAAAAAAAAAATAATGCAATGCAATTTTATTACGCAAACAGTAGTCAATAAAAAGAACAAAAAAAAAAAAAAAAAAAAAATAGAAAAAATATCGATGAATAAATAATTGCTGTATAAAATTTATCTTTTTTTTATTATTATTATTAGAGCAAATTGGTAATTAGGAAAAAAATATATTGTATTTATGATAATTATCAATCACGTATATGTATTATATATTCGCGTGTTTTTTATATGTAGAAAAACAATTTAGTTTCTATTTTAACCAAGTAAATTTCATTTAATTAACTCCTATAATTTAGTTCATTTATTTACTAATTGATCAACAACTTTGTTAATGACGTGACCTCATTTACGTACATGTACATGTACAAATAATTGTGTAGTGTGTGTATGTATGTGTGTGTGTGTGTGTGTGTTGTGTTTTTTTACAAAATAATTTTTTTTTCAGTATAAATCCGTATGAATGATCAATTTGATTTTGGGATATATGAATTATATATGATTATATGCATATTCAATTGTGAAATCTTCTCTATGTGAGTGTGAGTGTGTTGATGTATACACAAATAAGTCGCATCCGATTAGGGTTACTCCTCTACCTGAGATATACACGTTCACAACAATAGCACACGATCGTGAATCAGATATACGAACCCACGCAAAATGAATATATATGTACATATATATATATGTACGTATGTATATAGCTTCCGTGAAACATATGCACATATATATATGTATAGATTTTTATGTGTTTACGTGTGTGCATTGGTAGTGTCGCACTGTTAGTTCTATCCCCGTGGGTTCACTCTCCGTTACACAATTAAGTGGAACAAAGAACGAGAAGGAGAAAAAAATATAAAGAAAAAATTTATACATTTATATAAGGAAGAAAAAATTGAAATAAAATAAAAGATCATGAAGCAAATACGTGAAGCATAAGACACGAGTGAAAAATGTGAAGAATAAAAAAGGGGGAAACAAAAAAAAAAATCTTATTGCGGGACAATAAATGCTAATGGGAAACGAGTTTCACTATGTATACATAGATATATATGTATGAATGGATAAAAATAAATAATGAGATGTAATATAATTGTATTTAAATATTAATGAAGGATAAAAAAAAAAAAATTTTTTTTTTTTTTAAAATCGTATAATAATAATTGCATAAGTAAAATCAGTTTTATCACAACGTCAATGGAGATAATCTATAATAATAAAAATAATATTAACGATAGAAAAAAATAGATATTTAATACTTCAAGTGTATGTCCCCGTTACAAAGTGACAGGAGAAAAAAGAGAAAAAAAAAAAGAGAGATAGAATTAAAGAAGAAAAAAAAAAAAAAAAAAATTGAAAATTTTTTTTATTTATTAATTTTTTCATCTATTTTTGTAATTTTTTTATTCTTTTTTTTTTTTCCTCAGATAAGTGTAGGCGTTTCATGATACACGGAGTAAATATAACACTCATATATTTTATATACGCACATATTATCTTGTATAACTTTCGCATAAGATTTTATATATAAATATATTATACGTGTATATGCAAGGTAATTACAATGTGGCTGCGTGAGCTCGATCAGTTGAACGCGACGTGAGAGACTTGGCACGGCTTTAACAGCACCGGCAGCAATTGCAACTGCAACAGCAGGAGCACCACCAACAGCAGCCACCACATCAACAGCAAACTGCTGCTTCCTAGTTAACCTATTGACCTGACTACCAAGACTCTTGGAACTTGGACAAGTATAATATAACGCTTTAATCTTATTTTATCGTCCAAAGTTATTTTAATTTTGTTTTATATATCAAAATATAACACAACTATATTCAGAATAAACAAAATAATAATAATAATAATAATAATAATAATAATAAATTAATGAATAAATAAAAAAAATTAATGAATAAATTTATTATATTAAAATCCAATCACACGTGTGATCGTGAATTTGATTGAAAGCAAAATTGGATAATACTCAATCGTATTTTGCAACTTATCCTCAATAGCTCGACACGTTTGTGGGCGAATCTTTCATCATTGATTATTTATATATATTACAATGAGCTGTCAATAAAATAATATACGATGATGAGAGTGACAGAATAGAAATAGAAGAAACAAAAAAAATGAATGAATTATGTGATTTGTTATCTTAATAAATCAAGACGGTATTTGTATAAAATATATTAGCAGATATTTCATATATTTATTGCTATTTTTTATTTTTTATTTATTTATTATTATTATTATTATTTTTTTTTTCGATATGACAATAAGAGAAAGATCAAATGGTTATGTGAACATAATCGCTTGGTATATATGTAATATGATCTCTGATATAACAATAGTGCGCGCAGTTGCCGCACACGACACGATCGTCTCGAGAGTCGCAATCGTCGAGAAAATAAATCGTATACTTTCTCCTCGACACCAATATCAGTGTGGTACACCCCGACCTTGCACCATCATCATCATAACCACAATTCAACTTTTGAAGTTTATCTTTCACTGTCTCTTTCATTATTTCTCACTTTTTTTCACCCAATACCACTTTCATTTATTTCTACAATCATGAAATATTTATTATTAACAATTAAGAAAGAAGAAAAAAATAATAATAATAATAATAATTTTATTTTTCAATATATTCATCTACTGCGTGCATGATACAATCAATTTTTCCTTCGTTTTTATTTGTAGCACTTGGTTATAATCGGATAAAAATTAAAAAAAAAAAAAATTTTAAATTGATGTGAATTAAAGGGTAAATCATTAATCCCCATATTGATTTTAATCAGCAACATATTCATATATGGTAAAAGTGTATATAATATATCAGTGAGTGAATGGATACGTGTGGTGATTTAAATTCTCGTGAAATACCAAGGCCATAACGTGTAGTACACTATTTAGTAGTCTAGAATTCTAGATTCACTAACGTCATACTCTATCCAATGTATTTGTGTATGTATACAGTACTTGTATATTTACTATACGTGTACATATATAATATATAAATTTTATATTCATCAGGTCAATCACCTCATATCCCATATAAATTCTCTACACAAGACACTTTGACACCGAATAAAAATTAAGTAACACTACATACATATATACATTTGTATATAATAATATACCAATACTGAATTATGCAATCAATCAAATTTATTCATCCAATAATTTTTATTTATTATTATTATTCTCATTTTTTTTTTTTTTTTTTCTTTCATTTTGGTTCATACCATTTTTATAATTTTTTATTCAGAATATTTAATCGCGACTAAATAAAAATACGAAATAAAAATTAATCGTTGATCGTGTATTTAAAAACACTTCTGTATTCTCATTAGTCAAATATTTTATACTTTAAACATTAATAATAATAATAAATATAAATTTCGTCATTTAAAAATTTCTTTGAA